>JAXIVJ010007147.1:0-22500 GCA_036785665.1 Chirona hameri
TGCGTGCTTGTGTGTGTGTGTGTGTGTGTGTGTGTGTGTGTGTGTGTGTGTGTGTGTGTGTGTGTGTGTGTGTGTGTGTGTGTGTGTGTGTGTGTGTGTGTGTGTGTGTGTGTGTGTGTGTGTGTGTGTGTGTTGTGTGTGTGTGTGTGTGTGTGTGTGTGTGTGTGTGTGTGTGTGTGTGTGTGTGTGTGTGTGTGTGTGTGTGTGTGTGTGTGTGTGTGTGTGTGTGTGTGTGTGTGTGTGTGTGTGTGTGTGTGTGTGTGTGTGTGTGTGTGTGTGTGTGTGTGTGTGTGTGTGTGTGTGTGTGTGTGTGTGTGTGTGTGTGTGTGTGTGTGTGTGTGTGTGTGTGTGTGTGTGTGTGTGTGTGTGTGTGTGTGTGTGTGTGTGTGTGTGTGTGTGTGCGCGCGCGCGCGCGCGCTGCATGCAGAGTGAGATGCGCTCAGCGCGTCTGCCGTGTACCGGGCCCGTTAGTCCTACGTTATAATGGCAGAGGGACGGCCCCCGCAGAGGGACGGCTCACTGCCGTGTGTGGGGTGGACTTGTTTGAGGGTGGGACTCTCCACCACGTCGTCACTCTGCCTGACCCAAGCCCGACCCGACACAGTGCTCACTCCCCCTCTGGGTAGCAGTGACGGCTTCACTGATCAGCAGTGACGGCTTCACTGATCAGCAGTGACGGCTTCACTGATCAGCAGTGACAGCTTCACTGATCAGCAGTGACAGCTTCACTGATCAGCAGTGACGGCTTTACTGATCAGTAGTGACAGCTTCACTGATCAGCAGTGACGGCTTTACTGATCAGTAGTGACGGCTTCACTGATCAGCAGTGACGGCTTCACTGATCAGCAGTGACGGTTTCACTGATCAGCAGTGACGGCTTTACTGATCAGTAGTGACGGCTTTACTGATCAGTAGTGACGGCTTTACTGATCAGCAGTGACGGCTTCACTGATCAGCAGTGACGGTTTCACTGATCAGCAGTGACGGCTTTACTGATCAGTAGTGACGGCTTTACTGATCAGCAGTGACGGCTTTACTGATCAGTAGTGACGGCTTTACTGATCAGCAGTGACGGCTTCACTGATCTGCAGTGACGTGGTGCGGCGTGATGAGGCGTGATGACCGTGATGACCGAGAGCAAAGTACCGCGAGTGACGGACCGACTGCACGCCATCACAATTAGGCATATAAATAGACGGCGGCGGCGGCGGCGGCGGCGGCGGCGCGCTCGGCATTTGTCAGTGGCTGTGAGCTGGGCTGTAGGCCTGGCCAGTGTTGAGCAGATGTTGCCACATGCCACTCAGATCTCTGGCAGTCATGCATTCGGTGCTGCCATGTTATGACGTTGGTCATGCCACACCTTGAGAACCCATAAACTAACATGATCGCGTTTTGGGAGCCACAGGGGCGTTACATTCTATAAACCTCTATAATAAACATCCGATACTCTGTAGTGCATGACGCTGTTTCACATGAGTCTTGCTATGACGCTATTTAAAAGTGCCCTTCGCTGGAGTCTGAAAGAAGGGTGTATCCTAGCGTCTTATTACTTAATGGGAAGACATTGCATGTTCCTGAATGCTGTTACTTTTTATGTTGTTGCATTCCGTGCAGCTCAACTTTAGACATAAAACTGTCCGGTATTTCCGTGCGATTACCATCTCGGCACAATGGAAGCATGAACGGTAACCTTGTGAGATGGTTTTTATTTTGCCAGTCGTATTAAGAGTAAGCCCGTGATTTCCCGTGGTGCCTGTTGAGCATTTCGCTGTGCCGAAGTAGGACGTTTAACGCTGTACTAGTCATCGTTTGGCTGAGATAAGGCTCATATTGGATGACCCTTGGATACGTGATGGCAAATATAAGAGCTCAACATGCAACCAGCGATGAAGTGTGCACCTTAGGTATGTCTGTCTACTCTGTCCGTTATATGATACAAAAGTAAGAATTGATAACATCGGGGTACCGGCATAAGAGCAGCTCTGCGACCGGTCAGTCTATTTAAATATTTAATTACTTATATTGGAAACACCTTTTGGTGTGTTGAAATGTGCTCCACTCGTATATACCATCGTCATTCATTTTTTTCGTAGAGCATGTTTAAAATTTTGCTTTTCTGTCTAAACGCACCTGGTATTTAATCCAAAATAATGTTTCCATTTCATTCGTTTGTTCTCGTTGGAGAAGTGCTGCCATGTCGATGAAAACGTTTGCCGTCTATCCAAGGCCACGTGTGCCCTTGAAGTCTACATGTTCTGCATCAGTCGTTGGACACACCAATGTGTCCGATTTACCAGTCTCCAAGGAGTTGAGACTGTTTCCCTTCGCATGGACCGGGCTCTGTGTGGCTGTGGCTGTGTGGCTCTGTGTGGCTGTGTGGCTGTGGCTGTGTGGCTGTGTGGCTGTGTGGCTGTGTGGCTGTGTGGCTGAATGGAGTCACGCTGCGCCGCTGTGTCCCGCGCGACACAGCGGCCGGACCCGGGTGTGTCCCGCGCGACATAGCGGCCGCACCCGGGTGTGTCCCGCGCGACACAGCGGCCGGACCCGGGTGTGTCCCGCGCGACACAGCGGCCGCACCCGGGTGTGTCCCGCGCGACACAGCGGCCGGACCCGGGTGTGTCCCGCGCGACACAGCGGCCGGACCCGGGTGTGTCCCGCGCGACACAGCGGCCGCACCCGGGTGTGTCCCGCGCGACACAGCGGCCGCACCCGGGTGTGTCCCCGCGCGACACAGCGGCCGGACCCGGGTGTGTCCCGCGCGACACAGCGGCCGGACCCGGGTGTGTCCCGCGCGACACAGCGGCCGGACCCGGGTGTGTCCCGCGCGACACAGCGGCCGGACCCGGGTGTGTCCCGCGCGACACAGCGGCCGGGCCCGGGTGTGTCCCGCGCGACACAGCGACCGGACCCGGGTGTGTACCGCGTGGCACAGCGGCCGGACCCGGGTGGGTCCCGCGCGACACCGTTGCCCGGCCGATAGGCAGTCATTAGTCATGGCTCAAGGCTGAGACGGCACGCCAGCACCCCGTCTGCTGACCCTGCTTATCTCGCCAACTGCAAACATCGCACAGCAAAACATCGCCAGCATGTCAGTCGAGATGTGGACATGCCGCACTGGGATGGACGCATGCCGTGTGACTGTGACCTTCCTGCGGCAGTGGCGGGCAGTGTCACGGGTGCGCTGTGTCAGGTGCCGCTCCGTCAGACTGTAGTTTGTGTCAGGTGCCTCTCCGTCAGACTGCAGTCTGAGTCAGATGCCGCTCCGTCAGACTGCAGTATTTGTGTCAGGTGCCGCTCCGTCAGACTGCAGTGTCTGTGTCAGGTGCCGCTCCGTCAGACTGCAGTGTCTGTGTCAGGTGCCGCTCCGTCAGACTGCAGTGTCTGTGTCAGGTGCCGCTCCGTCAGACTGCAGTGTCTGTGTCAGGTGCCGCTCCGTCAAACTGCAGTCTGTGTCAGGTGCCGCTCCGTCAGATTGCAGTGTCTGTGTCAGGTGCCGCTCCGTCAGACTGCAGTGTCTGTGTCAGGTGCCGCTCCGTCAGACTGCAGTCTGTGTCAGGTGCCGCTCCGTCAGACTGCAGTCTGAGTCAGGTATCGCTCTGTCAGACTACAGTCTGTGTCAGGTGCCGCTCCGTCAGACTGCAGTGTCTGTGTCAGGTGCCGCTCCGTCAGACTGCAGTGTCTGTGTCAGGTGCCGCTCCGTCAGACTGCAGTATCTGTGTCAGGTGCCGCTCCGTCAGACTGCAGTCTGTGTCAGGTGCCGCTCCGTCAGATTGCAGTGTCTGTGTCAGGTGCCGCTCCGTCAAACTGTAGCGTCTGTGTCAGGTGCCGCTCCGTCAGACTGCAGTGTCTGTGTCAGGTGCCGCTCCGTCAGACTGCAGTGGCTGTGTCAGGTGCCGCTCCGTCAGACTGCAGTGCCTGTGTCAGGTGCCGCTCCGTCAGACTGCAGTGTCTGTGTCAGGTACCGCTCCGTCAGACTGCAGTGTCTGTGTCAGGTGCCGCTCCGTCAGACTGCAGTGTCTGTGTCAGGTACCGCTCCGTCAGACTGCAGTGCCTGTGTCAGGTACCGCTCCGTCAGACTGCAGTGTCTGTGTCAGGTGCCGCTCCGTCAGACTGCAGTGTATGTGTCAGGTGCCGCTCCGTCAGACTGCAGTGTCTGTGTCAGGTGCCGCTCCGTCAGACTGCAGTCTGTGTCAGGTGCCGCTCCGTCAGACTGCAGCCTGTGTCAGGTGCCGCTCCGTCAGACTGCAGTGTCTGTGTCAGGTGCCGCTCCGTCAGACTGCAGTGTCTGTGTCAGGTGCCGCTCCGTCAGACTGCAGTGTCTGTGTCAGGTGCCGCTCCGTCAGACTGCAGTGCCTGTGTCAGGTGCCGCTCCGTCAGACTGCAGTGCCTGTGTCAGGTGCCGCTCCGTCAGACTGCAGTCTGTGTCAGGTGCCGCTCCGTCAGACTGCAGTGTCTGTGAGGCTGTGGTCGGGATCGTCGCCCACGCAGCTCTGCACTCTGCAGTCGCTCGGTTCCAGAGGTTCCGGCCGGCTCAGTTGCGCTATGTCCGGTCGACCAGTCGCCACTTCCGCCGCCGAGGCCAGCCCACAGAGCCGCCGCCGCCACCACCACCGGAACCGGCCACTTCTGGTGCTGGTAACGGAGTTCCCGTGTTACGCCGACCCACACCGGCACGACGCACTTCTCAGCTTTGGCGGCATACGGAAACTTTCAATACGCAATGTCGCCGGACATGTATCTGGATCCCGGAAACGGATCTGGGAATCTGTTCCCGAGGATCTAGATCACAAATCCACTGAGTTCATGGATTTGCTTTAGAAAATTCGTCGAAAACCCCACTGTGAACAAAGACTTTCAGCAATGTTTGGTCATGAGATCCAACAGATCGGGGATCCCAAGCACGCCGGATGGTGGTGTCTTCTAATTTAACCCGCGCCGTGCCGGGGGGGGGGGGGGGGGGGGGGGGGCGTTTAGACGCCTCTCCCTAAGGTTTTTCGGGGATAGCGGAAAAAAACGGTGGCGCTGCGTACGCCGCCGCCCACCGTCCCCAGCACGGGGTGGAAACCCGCCGTCCCCAGCACGGGGTGGAAACCCGCCGTCCCCGGCACGGGGTGGAAACCTGCCGTCCCCGGCACGGGGTGGAAACCCGCCGTCCTCAGCACGGGGCGGAAGCCCGCCGTCCCCGGCACGGGGCGGCCGACGTGCCGTCCCCAGCACGGGGCGGCCGACGTGCCGTCCCCAGCACGGGGCGGCCGACGTGCCGTCCCCAGCACGGGGCGGCCGTCGCGCCGTCCCCGGCACGAGGCGGAAACCCGCCGTCTCCAGCACGGCTATCTGTGACGCACATGCTAGTAAAACGCCGACCTGCAGGCGAACCCGGACTGCGCTCGGGGTCGGGGCGATGACTGATAGGTGTATTGTCATTGGTTTGATGATTGGCTGACAAACAGGACCCAGAAAATCCAGGATAGCGACGCTGGCGCACTGCCAGTGACACACGGTGTGGTCCCAGAATCACTTATATGCCCAAAACTTTTGTATTTTACTAACGACTTAGCACCACATTTGCCCTACGGCAAGCAGGTCACTTACGCTGACGACGTTCAATTCCTATATTCCAATTTGGCTGAGAATTTGGGTTCTCTAAAACAGCGTGTCGAAAGCACCCTTGAAGTGGCTCTCAATTGGTTTATGCATAACCGACTTAAGATTAACCCGAACAAAACTGAGCTTTTGGTTCTCAAATCGCAAAAGCGACCCCAATCCCATGTGTGTGACCCCAATCCCATGTGACCCCAATCTGACAATCAAATTCGGCAACAGTGAAATCAAGCCCACTCCATACGCAAAAAATATTGAGGTGTACGTCGACTCAGCGCTGACATGGGAAAAACAGGTGCCACGGGTGACCCGTCGCTGTTACCATGTTCTCGTCGGCAAGGGCGGATTCAGGATATTTTAGGATGGGTGGCCGCAGGCCAATTTAGGGGCGCCTTCTAAAAATCTAGGGGCGCCTTCCAAAGAAAGGGCGCCGTCACTGACCAAAAGGGCGCCGTCACTGGCCGGAAGGGCGCAGTCAATGGCCGAAAGGGCGCCGTCACTGGCCGGAAGGGCGCCGTCACTGGCCGGAAAGGCGCCTCCGGTCAAAAGGACCAGGTCATGACCTGTATGACCTGATACTCGGTAAGTTACTTTCAACAGGGCGTCCAAACGGTCCATAGGGACGCTGCGTGCTCACGAGTCACATGGGAGTGGTCTCAAATGGAGTGGAACTAAACAAGTTCATGTTTTTTTTTGGGGGGGGGGGGGGGCATCAGTCAATGCTAAGGGGCCCACTTCAGTTAGCCCCTCCTGTCGCAAAATCCTGGCTGCGCCCCTGTATCCAGCGTTTGGAAATGAGAACCCATGAAAGCTTCACCATTGCTTAATATAGGTACTTATCCGATTACACCTTGTTTGCCTCCGGCGATGTTATGTGCCAAAGGTAGTGGCGCGACTACCACGACCGCTGATTAATTCAATAATAATTACTTACGCGTCATTAGCGCACGCTCTGCCGAGATGGAAATCCCCGAGAACTTTTACCATATATAATATTCTGACTTTAGATATTTCATGTAGTTTTGACACATTAGCATATACTATATCTAAGCAATGTATTTTTCAGATCTCATGACAACATCTCCCTTTGCATTACTTTTCACGACATTTTCCAGCTTCAAACTGTCCTACATGTTGAGATAATGTCTGTTTTTGGTAAAACAATACGAACAAATCACTGCTCCTTGAAGGCGCCATCAGTTGAGCGACACCACAACTATAAGTACGGAAGATTCTGCTTACGAGTATCAGGCTTCGAATAGTGGGCTACATCCGGGAACTTTTGAGAACCGCAGCGGTGCTCTTTCCGTCATTACATTGGTCTCCGAAACCCCAATGTTATGGTTGTCATCTGCTGAAGGTTCTCCAATGCATGCCCGGACACAAATATGTTATCGATTAGGTTCTCTAAAACCACGGCGCGGACTCTCATCTGTGCTGAAGGTTCTCCAATGCGTGTATGTAGACAAACACGTTCTCGCTTGAGTTACCTAAAACCCCGCAATGGACTCTTATCGAAACCCTTCTAGAAAAAGGTCTCAAGGCGTGTTTCCAGTGTATTCACATGTATGATGTCTGACTGTTGCATATTCAAATGATACATACATCACCTGCATTATGCATATCTCGTATCATTGCAAACCGCTGTATGTACATACATATGTTAACCGATAAGCCCAGTCTGCTATCTGTGCATACCAGAGTTCGTCACGGGCCAGGCTGGCCCTATGGGCCATGGGCCGGGCCTGCACGCCGGGTCTGGGCAGGGCCCCAACTTAAAGAAAATCACCGGGCTCTAGACGGGCCTGGGCTGATAATTTTGAAGTAATGCGCGCAAGCTCAGGTCAGCTTAAAAAATATTTTAACCAGCAGCTCACTTACACAGCAACACACTGTTGCTGTGGCTGTGGCTTTTTTGGGGGGTTAGCAAAGTTGATTCATTGTTTCACATGTATAGTATACAAGTAAATATGCTGGGATAATGATTGCAAATTTTGTGAAAATAATTATATGCTTTATCTGAACGGGCCGGACCGGGCCTGGGCCTCAATATTATAAATTTGGCCGGGCCTGGTCCGGGCCTGGGCTTGGTGTTCATGGGCCTGGGCCGGGCCGGGCTGGGGGTTGGTGGGCCCGTGGCGAACACTGGTGCATACCTACTGCTCGTATCTCACGGTCTTCACACCCCTCAAGCAGCTCTCTGGACGGCATTCGCTGCGAACATGGGCCCGGGAACGATTTTAAAGTTGGGGGGCGAAACTTTTTTTTGGCGCAATCTTCTCACTCTTGGTGCACCTTTTTGCTCTCAAATTTTCCTCATTGGAAAACCGAAACGTTTCGAAAGCTCATCAAAAAAAACTTTGAAACTATTTTAACATGTTTTGGTTCAGGTCAATATTGAGGTCACCAGAGGTCACCAAAGGTCAGATTTTCCAGTTTTAGGACGTTTCTCCAGAAACCTCCAAATATATCGGGAACTATGATAGCTAGGAACAAACGGAAGGAAGCAATCGAAAGCTCTTGGAATAATAAATCATATCGTGTCATGGAATCTTATCTCAGATCAATAGTTGAGGCTCCAGAGGTCATCAAATATCTAAATATCTATTGTTTGGCAAAACGTTCGGAAATAATTGTTTACCTTATAAAGATACGACAATAATTTTGACGCCATCATGTTTGTCTCGTCAACGCGCTTCGAATCACATTAATTTGGACTAGTTTAGGTCAACTTAGAAATTTGACCTCAGGTGGCGACCCAAGTAGGTCATGTTGCATATTGGGAGACGTTTCTCGACGAGACAAACACATTGATGCCGATTTCACTTCTTTATCTTCATTCTATCTAGAGTTATTGACACAAAAAGTGTTGGTGACTTCTGCTGCCCTCGGCTGATCCTGTAGGGGTCACTGAACAAAAATGTAACCCGGATCATGAATATGACATGAATAGCCTATGATAACATGATCCATAAGGAATTGGACTGATATCATGCGTATCCCCGGAAAACGAAACATTTTAATATTTTCCATTGCATTATAATGGGAGGTCACGAAAATAATCTGACCGGTGACCTTAAGTCACCGATATACAACATCTTAGATATTCGAATTGTATGTATCTATGTCCTGATGAAATCCTGTAAGTTTGAAACCAATCGGCCAAAAACTGTGGCTGTGGTACGACCGCAAACTTATTTGGAGGTGTGGTCACGTGCCCTGACCTGAGATGACCTGTGCTCAAGAATTGCACACAATGTGGGTAATTGGTGCCCGAGCAGGTGTGCCAAAAAAGACGGCTGAAACGGCGGCGCTGTGCGCCGTACGCCTTTTTTGAAACGGCAAAAACGGCGCGCCGCCGTTTTTTCGCTATCCTCGAAAAATCTTAGGGGGGGGGGCGTCTAAACGCCCCACCCCGACACGGCGCGGGTTACCATAGAAAGCAAAAATTATGTAAAAGTGGGGGTCATGCCAACCCCCCCCCCCACCCCGTTTCCTACTATGAACCGTATGCCTTTGTAAACCCGCCTGTCGTCTGATAAAATACTCGTACCTGACGCCTGACGTTTGTTTTTCTTGAAGAATCCCGCGAGTGTGGGCTGCACCGACCGCTTCATCACCGTATCACGGCAACCTACGACATGTACGATAACCCTTGCTTGCAATTGCCAGCAGACAGAGAGGACTGCTGGCAAGAGGACTCTGTCAGCAGACAGAGAGGACAGCTAGAGGGCCGCACGGCAGTTTGACCGCATCCGTAACGTTGACGTGGGATAAACTTATAAACAAAATGCAGCAGATGTTTATCGCCGTCAGTGCGTTATTTTAACGACGACGCACCAAGCAGACAACTGCTACCAAATGTACTGCTACCAAAGTTTTCCATTATATATCATAGGACACAATGGAAAAAGGAAAAGGAAGGAAAAGAAAGGTATACGATACTGCTATAAAGTCAAAGCTATATAATAATAATACTTATGACATGCTATAAAAGAAAACGGAAAAAATGAAAGTGACTTTCATATTTTATAAAACTTTAAAAACAAATTAATATACAATAATAAATTATAATTTTATATAAGAGGCTTTCACATTTTATATAACTTTTTGTGAAGAAAATTGAAAGAGCTCATTTTTAGGGAAACTTCTGCTCACCAAAGTTGGGGGGGGGCGCCGCCCCCCGGTCCAGATGTTGGGGGGGGGGGCAAGCGCCCCCGCTGCCCCCCCCCCCTGTTCCCGGGCCCCTGGCTGCGAAAGCCTCTCGTCATATAGGCACCACGGCGCGATTAGCGGTAAACCGAATGTGTGTCACTGAGAGCCCACGGTCCATTGCATACACCGTAAACACGGGTATACACGCCATATACTATCTCGAAATTCCGGGGAATACACGCGAAACTGACAAGGTCAATGAAGCCAAGGTTTCATCACACTGGGACCTAGGATTGACACAACTCAATGATACTTTGCGATTTTAAGTGGAAAAGAAGCGCTAAACTTCTCATATCACCAACACGAGCTTTTGCATTCCGAAGTCTTGTGAAAACATTCTGCCTTTCGAACCCTATCACACAGGTCCGGAGCTGCAGGTTCGGAGTGGTCCGGTGAACTGTGTGCAGCGCAGGGTGGTATTCGGACTCCGCGCTCTCAGCCTGCGCAGTCGGAGGCACCGGTGCAGTCTCAGGGCAGCTCAATACAGCGACAGCAGACCTGAGAAGGCGCCACTAAACAGAGATTCTTCCCTCGGCCAGGAAGAAAGCTCAAGAAAGAAGAAAGAAAGAAAGAAAGAAAGAAAGAAAGAAAGAAAGAAGGAAAGAAAGAAAGAAAGAAAGTAAGTAAGAAAGAAAGAAAGAAAGAAAGAAAGAAAGAAAGAAAGAAAGAAAGAAAGAAAGAAAGAAAGAAAGAAAGAAAGAAAAGAAAGAAAGAAAGAAAGACAGAAAGAAAGATACAGATACAAATACAGATCATGTATTCGGATCCTCCATTACATGGATTTTATGGCATCCACGTCAGTACATGTATGTGAAGAACTGTAGTATAAAACACGCACAATAAAACACAATGGCGGTAACGCTAAAAGAGTGGCAGAATACAGGGGTGGTAAAGTGTTCTGTCCTTATGGATAAGGTCGGGGACAAAATGCTCCTTCTCATGAAGTACTCGGGGGCCAAAAATTCCAGCACAAATCATTACTATGTCATTTCTGTGAAAATTTACTAAGCGATCATGTCCTTAGAAATGCTGATTGTCAAAACAACTTCAGATGTATTATTCACTTAATCATCATATTCATCACGTCAGTATGTATGTACATTTACTTTGTTATTAGCAGCTGCGTTTCAGCTCTTGATTGCCAATAATACTAAATTACATTTTTTTTTCTAAATGACGAGAACAAAATCCGGACGATAGATTCAGCACGTGGGGAACTGAACAAAAAATGCACCTGGGTCTTCAAGAATGACCTATAATAACATGATCCAGAAGGAATTGGGCTGATATCATGCGTATCCTCAGAATAAGCAGCATTTGAATATTTTCCCATTGACTTATAAAGGGGAGGTCACGAAATTGACCCGACCTTAGGTCATTGATATAAACAAAAAAAAATCCGACATAAACGAATTGTAGGTACTATTACTCTCATGAAATCCTGTAAGTACGAATTCGATCGGCTAAAAACTGTGGCTGTGGTACGACCGCACACTTTTTTGGAGGTGGGTCACGTGACCTAGCCTGGTGACCTGACCTCAGATGACCCGTAATCAAGAAATTTACAATATGTAGACAATTGATGCCTTAACAACTGTGCGAAAAACGGCGGCGCTGCGCGCAGCGTTTTTTTTTTGCTATCCTCGAAAAACCTTAGGGGGGCGTCTAAACGCCCCACCCCCGGTACGGCGCGGGAAATCCGGACAGTCGATTCCCCCGGGGGCGGGCCGGGGTGCTAGTGCATTTTCAATGGAGGTCCACTGTCAGGACAATGGATTTCACTGTCCTGGGACCCCATCCCTTTAACTCGAAAACTAACAGAGCTAGGCAGACGCGGGAAAAGCGGTCAAAAGCTCTCGACAAGCACATTCGACGGTACTCTCGATTTTTTTTCCTCAAGTCAATATTGAGGTCACCAGAGGTCATCGAAGGTCAGATTTCCAAGTTTTAGGACTTCGCTCCAGAAACCCCCAGATATCACAGGAACTATGATAGCTAGGAACACACGGAAACAAACAATGGAAAGCTCTTGAAAAAATGCAATCGCCAAATTGTACTCGAATTTGAGCTAAGGTCAAAAGTTAACCTGCGAGTTACTGGGGTATATTTCATAACGCGACTTACTGGGGGGGGGGTATTTTTTGCCGCCCCCCCCCATCGGATCTCCGGAACTACTGGACCGAATGTAAAAATTCAAACGGCATTCGATAGCCCTGGGAAATTTATCGAGGGAAACATAATATTGTTGACTTCGAGGCGATCGATGACGTCACAGGTCAGGTCAAGTACAAAATGTTTGACCGTGTCAAAAGGTCTCGATGGATGGAATTGTCGCGCAAAATTGCGATATTAAACGCATAAGCTGTCGATAAATCGGTATGATTCGTGTGTCTGACACTTCTAAGTACCTTTCTAAGCTGTTTATGACCTTGGGTCAGGTCTAGGTCATCCGAGGTCACGAGGTCAAACTGCATATTACGGTCATTAGGCGTTGTAACACATGTGTATGGGTTTGTTTTTCGTCTAGACCGCGAAAAATGACCTTAGAACATTGATTGTTCCATATAAATAGAAGTAAAAAGCACAAACGAAAATGCGTTTGTATGCATAGTAATGCTGTGAGAGGTGGTCGATTTGTGTCATTTAAAGGTCATAAGTCAGTCATTTTTGAAGATATCGACTTCACATTTGGTACACATATTGACCGCACACGTCTCGATCACATATATTCCGTTTTTTTATTATTCTGATTTTTTCTTGAATTTTTTTTAAAAAAAATATTTGGATTTCTCAAAATTTTGAATTAAAAAATCCTCAAAAATCCGAGATAGCAGTTTGATAGCACGGTATATTGTGAGAAATTTGATTTAAGACAATTGAGTTGATCTCGAACATCGTACATTTGACAGCGTTTTCTGCAAACCATTATTTTGCAACAAAAACCGAAGAACATGACGTCACTCTGAGACGTCATTCCCGGTTGACCTATCATAACCTCATATATTTCCTTTCGCCAACATGTGTGAAATTGATGTGAGAGAAGGTACTGCAAGTTTGGTGACGATACCCGTGTTCGTTTAGGAGCTATTGCAAAATAACGGGAGGGGAGGGCAAAAAATAGCCCCCCCCCCCCCCCCCAGTAAGTCGCGGGTAAGGCTCCAGAGCTCATCAAATGTCAAAAAGGCTATTGAAGAAAAAAAGTTTATCACGAATAGCTTTTTACCTAATAATGACAAGGCAATAATTTTGACGCCATCGTGATTGTCTCGTCAAAACGCTTTGCCTCATTTTAGTGTTAACTAGGTCAGGTCAACTTACAAATGTGACCTCATGTCAAGGTCAAGTGGTGGTGACTTCTTAAACAGGTCATGTTGTCTATGGGAAGACGTGCCGCGACGAGATAAACACATTGGTGTCGGTTTCACTTCTCTATCGTCATTATGTCGAGAGTTATTGACATAAAACTGTTGGTGACCTCGGATGACCTCGGCTGACCCTGTAGGAGTCACTGAACAAAAATGGCACCTGGGTCATCAAGAATGTTCTATAATAACATGATCCAGAAGGAATTAGACTGCTATCTTGCGTCTCCTTAGAATAGAAAGCATTTGAATATTTCCCCTTAGACTTATAATGGGGAGGTCACGAAATTAACCCGCGCACTGCAGGGGGGTTGATTTCCGCCCCCCCCCCCCCCCCCCCCTCTCAGGTTTTTCAAAGATAGCGAAAAAACGGCGGCGTGCAGGGCCGTCGGGTTTTGATACACCTGTTAGGACATCAATTGCGCACACTTGGAGAAAACAAAAATATGCTCGGGTCATCTCAGGTCAGGTCACCAGACCAGGTCAAGTGACCCCACCACCAAAAATGTTTGCAGTTGTGCCAAAGCCAGAGTTTTTCACCGATCAGGTTTAAACTTACAGGATGTCATGAGGGTATCAGTACTTACAATTCGTTTCTCTCGGAATTTTGATATCAGTGACCTAAGGTCAGGTCAATTTCGTAACCTCCCCATAATAAGTCAATGGGGAAATATACAAATGCTTCCTATTTCAAGGATATGCATGGTACTAGTCAAATTACTTCTGGATCATGTTATTATAGGACATTCTTGATGATCCAAGTGTAAGTTTTTTCAGTGACCCCTATTGGGTCATTTGAGGTCATGCGAGGTCACCATCACTTTTTTCAATAACTCTCGACATAATGAGGATAGAGAAATAAAACAGACATCAATGTGTTTGTCTCGTCGAGACACGTCTTCCCATATGCAACATGCCCTACTTGGGTCACCACTTGACCTTGACCTTAGGTCAAATTGTTAAGTTGACTTAACAAGGTGAACATATATATCATTCAAAGCACTTTGACAAGATAAACACAATGGCGTAAACAGTTTTCCGCTATCTTTATTAGGTAAAAAGTTAATAACAAAAAACGATTTAGCAAAAAAACGGTATTTTTTTCCTTTTTGACCTCTGGAGCCTCAAATATTGACCTGAGATCAAATCTGAGGACACCTCAGCGATTAAAAATTTCACTGGCTGGCGTTTGCTTTTTCCGTTTGTTTCTAACTATCATTGTGTCTGAGATATATGGGAATTTCTGGAGCGATGTCCTAAAACAGGAAAAAACTGGAAAATTTGAACTTTGATGACCTCTGGTGACCTCAATTTTGACCTGACTTAAAAAAACACTGAAATACTTTCGATAGAACATGTATGAAGCTATCAAATGACTTTTTCCGCTTCTCGCTACGTTGCGTAGTTTTCGAGATCTCAGGGGGGGGGGGCGGAAATCAACCCCCCCTGCAGTTCGTGTTCGGCGCAAAGCCCCTGCAGTGCGCGGGTTAAACCGACCTTAGTTCGCTGATATTACAAATCCAATATAAACGAATTGTAGATATATGTGACCTTATGAAATCCTGTAAGTGTAAAACCGATCATCCCAAAACTGTGACATGGTACGACCACAAGTTTTTTTTTGGGGAGGTGGGGTCACGTGACCTGGTCTGGTGACCTGACCTAAGATCTAAGATGACCCGATGATTGTTGTTTACATAATGTGGACAATTGATGCACAAACAGCTGTGCCAAAAATGGTGGCGCTGCGCTTCGCTGCTTTTTTCCGCTATCCGCAAAAAGACCTAAGGGGGTGTCTGACCCCCCCCCCGCCCCCTCGGCATGGCGCTGGTTAAAATATAGGGATGATGTGAGCATGCAGCCAGGTGTTAGGGTATTCATGTGAAGTAAAACAAAAAATACGCCAGCTGTGCTGGGGTCATTTTTGTATGTGCCACTTTTGGTCGGGCCACTCAAAGTACTTTTACCCCCCCCCCCCCCTCCCTCCTGGCAGAATACGCAAAACCGTTAATCTCGCTACAGAGTGGCTACATGCACCCTTTGTCCAGCCTCTGGTGGCAGGCCGTTCCATGCGCACGCGGCTCGGTACAGGAAGCTGCGCCTGGCGAACTCCGTCCGCACACGGGGCAGCTCGAGCTGCCCGCATTCAGTGGCGCGCGTGCGGCGGGCGGACACGTCGGCGCGCCGCAACACTCGCTGGCGCAACAGTTCTGAGGCGCTGGGGGAAGTGATGAGGTGGCGCATTGTGGCAATGTCACGTTCTGTGAGCATTTCCTCAACACTAGACCACCCCAGCTCCCGTAATGACGGAGTGACATGGTCGTGTCGGCCGAGTCCCGCCACGATGCGGACACCAAAGTGAATCGCCTTTTGGACGCGCTGCCTCTGTGCTGCGGTACAATTTCCCCACACCGTTGTACAATAACGTATGTGAGGGAAGACGAAAGCCTCTATCAACAGACGTCTGATGCATTTCGGCAGCTTATGTCGGACTCGCGCCAGACCCACCAGCACACAGTAGCAGCGCTGAACAACAGACGCGATGTGACAGTTCCATGTTAGGTGTGAGTCGATGACGACACCAAGCACCTTGATGCTCTGTGAGGGCGAAATTTCGTCATTGCCGCCGAAATGAACAGAGAAGTCGGGGGTGACGTTTTGACGGCGAGACCTCAGGAGGATTACCTCCGTTTTGGCCGGATTAATATTTAGACGGTTCAAAGAAAGAAAGAAAGAAAGAAGAAAACTCACGTTCTCTTATGAAAAAGATAAGTTGTTTTATAATGGGTCTATAACAGGAAACTCATGTCAATTCAAGTAATTTTTCAGAACTTCAGTAAAACTTTTCAGAAACTTTTTAGAGTCTTTTCAGCGCAATAATCCTTCGTGAAAACGGCTATTGGCTGCATTTTTAATATAATAAAATAATGCCTACGAATATCATAGACTGGTACGACAGCGACTTAGCTCCCTTTATACTAGGTTGCAAGTTGATACATGATTACTATTTGATAACCCTAAATGCTCCAAGCGGCTTGGGGCGCTGCCAATCTTCGCCGGTTGCAAGTGGTGCCTTCGCCGGTTCTTGGTGGTGGTTGGTGAAGCATAACAAAAACAAAACAAAAAGTGTTCGCGGCCCCGTGGCTGGTCCCTGGTCTCTGGCCCCGTGCACACTCCTATTGGCTACCAGGCGCTGGTCGGTCAGTTGGGTGATGGGGGAGGGGGGGGGGGGGGGGGGGAGGTTGTTAGCACGGGTCCGGCGTGTCCGATCGCAGTGTCCATTATTGGACGTTCACTTACAACACACCTAATCTAAACATGCTTAATAATATCCTTGGTTCATAAATATAGCCCTTCAGAGAATAGTCAAACATTCAATACCTATCCAAAATTAAATGTTGATTGCTCTTGAGCTTCCCGTTAGATAGTAGGAGAAAAGGCACCTACGCAAGGAAGCGTAGCTATTTTCTCGTTCAGAACTAGGCGGCAATACAGCAATGCCCCTAGTTGCTGGCTATGAACATCCCATAGAGCTTGAAAACAAAGTTTTCAAACCTATCGTAAATATAGGAGCCAATATAGAAATTAAAGACGAAAAATATGAAAACCTACTGAATAACTGCAGCTATAATTCATTGGGAGATAACACAACACACACTGAAAGTAATCCTGGAATTCATATTCTCCATGTAAACTGTAGGTCGATGTATTCTGCTGAAAAATTTGAGGAATTTCAGCTATTTATACAAAGATCAAATATAGACTGGTCCATCATATGTGTGTCCGAAACTTGACTAACTTATGACATTGAATCAACAAGATGCCTTGAAGGTTACAAATCTTTCTTTCAGAGTAGGGATGGTTCGCAAGGTGGGGGTGTGGCTATATTTATAAATAATAATATTGAAACAGAACTTATAACTGGCAATAATCTGACTTGCACAGAATCGATTTTTGTTGAATGCAGAGTAAACCCCAAACTTAAATTCATAGTGGGCCAGGTCTAGCGACCACCCAAACTGAATCCCGTCATTTTCCTGACTGAAATGGAGATCTGTTTAAAAAAACATTACATCAAGGAACGCCACAGTATTTATCTGTGGTGATTTCAACTTCGATTTTTTCAAAGCGGACGAGGACAATATTGTTCAAAATTTCTCAGTATTTTCCTTGTATATGGCTTCCTACCTACAATCTGTAAGATCACCAGACTAGCAGAAAATAGATGGTCACTTATTGATAACATATTCTCCAATAATATTGACTTGATTGATAGATCCCACATAATTTTTGATGACTGTTCAGATCATTTTCCAGTATATTTTACATGTAACACTCCAGTCTCAAAACCTGCCACTAAGTCAATAGAACGTCGTACAATATTTAACTTTAGGAAAATAAATGACTTAAAAAATAACTTAGTAGAATCCTTGGCGGAATTCACAAACATATCAGACCCTGAACTGGCCTGTAGTCAATTACTGCAAGCATACACAGACGGGATTGCAAAATTTAGCTTTAAAATAATAACAAATCGGAAGTCGACCCCAGTAAATCCCTGGATCACCCCAGCGATTCTCTCATCCATTAACCCTATTTGTAACAGGCTCCTGGCTACCCCTATTTGTAACAGGGGGGGGGGGGGGCGGATTCCCCCCCCCCCCCCGGAGATCTTGAGATCTACCCGTCCGATTTTCAAAAATGAAACGGTGTTTGGTTCCCCTCAGCACGATCTACATTTCTAAATAATAAACAAATCTAAATTTTGGATAGGGGGGCAACAGGGGGGCAAAAACGACAAATTTTAGTGGTATTTTTGATCCAACATAGCTTTCATGTTTATTGACCGATTTTAACACAACTAATAGGAATCGATAAAGATTGAATTGTAAATTGATATATAACGGTGACATTTGAAAATTCAAAAATCATAGGCGTGTGCAGGTCACTCAATATGGGGTGAAGTAAATGCGTAATAAAACCATTTTTTGATGTGTTTTTTTTATAAATGAAATGGTATGTGATTGTGAAATTATACAAAACAGTTATAAATCATATTTTTTGCCATAGGCGGTACCAGGTTAGTGAAAAAGGGAGGTCAAATTGGAAAAAAAAAATATTAACCGCAGACAAGTTGCTACCCAGCACTATACATATGTTACTGATTGTAGATAGTTCCTTTTTGCATGTTGTACTTCATCAAAGGCGTATCCAGGATCCAAACTGGGGCGGCGCAAGACCTTTTGATAAGTATATTATCCGCTATTATGATACTAACTAGTCAACAGTGACTATCTCACTTACAACTTCAATTAACATTGCTTACCCCACTTTTTACCCTACCTGGACTCGCCTATTATCTTATAATCGTTCGTAGAGTAGCTTGTGGTGCGTGTTTCATCCGAAAACTGCAGTATGTTATGTCATTGTACGCCCATGCCTCTTAGTTTCCTTGCAATAATATGACCCCTTTTTTCCATTCTTGAGCGCGCCTCTGCAAAAAATGATTTTATTCCCTTTTCTGGCCTCATATGTGCATATATCATTATAAGCTAAACGTCTATTGTGCCGTTATCGCTGGCATATCGTCATCACCATGTCAGTCACCCCCCTTTTCATGTGCCTGAACACACCCCTGAAACTCTATATGTAATAAATTATGCAAATAATGGAAACAGAAGCTATCTTTTACATCTTGATAGCTATAAATGTCCCTTACATCGCTCTATTGGCTTCTCGCCAAGCATTGAATACTTCCTGGAAACCCCTCCTTTTCAAGCCCCTGAAACCTCCTCTGCCATGCAATTTTTATGATATTTCAATAACATCAACTAATTTGCACTTGTTGCAATCACCGTAAACCGATGTAACTCCTTCATACTTGAGGCAGTTAGGAAGAAACCGTGAAGATCGCATTTCCGTATTATCGCCAAATGTCGCCTCCGAACCCACCCAAAACTGTGCCCTGGAACCGCCTCTGTTCAGGTTAAGAACTCAAAATTTTAACTCCAAATGCGGTATTCAATTCTATGGACAGTCCCAAAATTTCATGGGCCTGCTCTCTGCCGTTCTGGAGATATCTGCGAAAAACATGAGGGGGGGGGGGCGGAATCCGCCCCCCTGTTACAAATAGGATTAACAGACGCCATGAGCTTTTTGCCGTCAAATGCATATATCCAACTGAACAAAACGAAAGCAAATATAGAAACTATAGAAACGTATTAAACAATATCATAAGAGCAGCCAAACGTAAGTTCATTGAAACGGAACTTGAGAAGCATAAAGAAAATCCTCGAAAAATATGGGACATAATCAAAAGCGTAAGTAAGGGTAAAACCCAAGAGTTTCAGTTCCCATCATGCTTCCAAGGAATGCTAGGTGAGGAGATAAAAGACCCCAAAAAATTGCTAATGAATTCAACAACTTTTTCACATCTATTGGTGAAAAACTACAAGAGAAAATTCCTCCTACAGAGGAAGACCCTGTCATTAATATTACAAAAGTTGCAGACTCACCACTCGGTGATTTTGAGGCCATTAGTATAGATGAACTAAAATCCATTCTAACTAACTTGAAAAATGTTGGGGCAGGGATCGACGGAATAAATGCCAAAATATTCAAAGGAACATATATCAGCATCATCAATCAGTTAACCCATCTAGTAAATATATGTTTAAGTAACGGTGTTTAAACAACTAAAGATTGCCATGATCAAACCAATATATAAAGCAAATGCAAATCAGATGTTTAATAACTACAGACCAATTAGCATACTTTCATATATTTCCAAAATTCTTGAGAAGGTAATATATATCAGGCTTACTAACTTTCTAACTATGAATAATCTCATAAGCAATTCTCAATTTGGTTTTCAGAAAGGCTTCTACATGCCACTCGTGTTATTGCAAGAAAATATTACAAAGGCCTTTGAAACAGGAAATGCAACATGTGGCATCTATTTGGACCTTCGAAAGGCCTTTGATACAGGTAATTCGAACATACTTATAGCAAAACTTAAAAAAATATGGTGTTACAAGTACAGCCCTGAGGTTGATTACATTATACTTAACAGAACGCAAACAATGTGTAATAGTTAATGAAAATACTTCCGAACTACGCCATATTAATATTGGAGTGCCACAAGGTTCCATCCTAGGACCATTACTATTCATCATATATATTAATGACCTTCCAAACACTTTCAATAATGCCACTTGCTTACTCTATGCGGACGACACCGCTCTTTTCTTTGAAAGCAACAATGCAACACACCTACAATCAATAATTAATGAAGAGCTCCCCAAAATATGTAAGTAGTTAAACATGAATAAGCTCTCCTTGAATACTGATAAAACGTTTTGCCAACTCTATAACAACTCAAGTAAATCACAAATGTGGATGTTGTTATAAATGGTAAGAATATCAAATTTGTTGATGTAGTTAAATATCTTGGTGTATACATAGACAACAAACTCTCTTGGCGCTATCATATAAATCACCTTGCAAGCATCATTGGCCGAAACATAGGGATTATCTACCGTTCTAAGTTCGTATTTGGGCGGAAACCATTATTTTTGCTCTACAACTCTCTTATATTGCCATATATAAATTACTGTTGCATTGTCTGGGGTAATACTTTCCCACATATATAAGCAGAATAACATTTTTGCAAAAAAAACTGTGCGAATTATAACCAGTAGCAATAGACTTGCTCATGCTAGTCCACTATTCAAAGACCTCAAATTACTGAAGGTGCAAGATCTAGCCAAGCTACACATACTTGTTCTAATCCACACAAAGATAAAAGGAACATTACCAACAAGATTAGATCTACTTTTCAATATAAAGGAGCAACGAGAAACCGATACCAGAACTATTCAACATGTAATTGAACCTTTCTCATATAAACTTTATAGAACACAAACTATAGGATGGCAGAGACCCCAGGGACCCCGCCTATGGAATTATATCATAACCCCCCTGTTTCCTTTAATATGTGATGTTCCTTCCTCGAAACATATCATTAAGGTAGTCACCAAAAAACACTTCCTGCAATCTTACATTTAGCAATGATTGCATTCCGTAGCATAACATGTATAATTCATGACTAAGCACTTATGTGGAATGTATGCATATGTGTGTGTGTATATATGTATATGTGTATATACTTTAGCCAAGCTAAGTAGCTGTTGGATAGCTCTGTTGTTTTGTGTATTTTTTGAGCAACCACATTATATTTAGATATAAGGATTAGATATTTAGTTTTGTGGATCGTTTAAGTATTATTTTTAAGCATTCATAGTTAGCTGTTACCTCTAACAGCTCTTACTTGCTTTTTAAAGGACTTTTCATTCTAGCTTGTGTGCGCCAAAATTGTCTTAGTCTTATTTTTGTGTTATTAGTTGCAGGGTTGGATAAGTAGATATTTTAGAAAATTAGGGATAATTAAGGTGTATTTAGTATTCAGTTTATTTAAGGATTAGATATTTAGTCTAGTATAAGGTGCACTCATAGCTGATTTGTGTTACTAGCTTTACCTAGATCTAGTTAAGGTTTAGAAGAAGAAAAAACAAACAAAAAAAAGTTAAGTTAAGTTAGTAAAGTATTGAAAAGTGCATAGTACCTAAGTTATATACCTAAGTTACTAGTGTATTCAAATGAGCATGACTAGGATGCAGGCGAAGGTAGCAGAGCTAGAGGCCCTCCAGGCTAGAGTAGCGGAGCTTGAGGCGCAGTTAAGTAAGTGTAGGTGTAGAGATGAGCCGCAAGAGGGTGTAGCTCCTGACCAAGGAACGTATGCGCAGATTGTGGTTAGGGGGTCAGAAAAGGAGCCTACAGGATCAGGGACCAGTGGTAGTTCTGATAGGGGCATAAGGGAGGAGGATAAGGCAAAAGTGGATAGTGCGGCTGGGGTTTGGAAGTGTGTTGGAGGGTCACGTTTCTGGAGACCCAACATTGTGGAAAGTAATGCTAGGGCCACAGACAGTAAGGATGAGGAGGGGTGCTGGGTAATGGAGGGTGGTAGCAGAATCTGGAGGAGGAAGAGGGAAGGGGATCAGGAGGGATGGACAAAAGTTCAGGGTAGAGTCAGGCAGTACAGCCCCAGGGAACATCAGCAGGTTACACTAGCAAATAGGTTCAGTGCGTTAGAGTCAGCAGCTGAAAGTGACAAGGTACAGATTCAGCATTTAGTGGTTGGGGACTCGAGGGTAAGGCCCTTAAGGCGAACATTCTGTGGGAAGAGGGACAAATGTATAGTTAAACCGGGGGCAAAAGTAGTTGATATGGGCCCTGTCATTGAGGCAGAACTGGGTAGGAGTAG
>JAXIVJ010007147.1:27500-62352 GCA_036785665.1 Chirona hameri
GTAAGGTGATGTGCGTCGTTGGGATAGAGGGCGGGGCACTCCTGGTCACCTGTTCATGGGCGGCGGCATAGAAAAAAGAAATATATATATATATATATATATATATATATATATATATATATATATATATATATATATATATATATATATATATATAAACGCGTGTGCGATATAGGATGACGGTATGCTTTTGTTTTTGTCTTGCTAAATGTTAACTTGTTGATGTTGATGTACGTATTTCTTGGTACGTGCACATGGATGTTAATACGTGGGTGTGTGTATATTTATATTCATAGATAGTGATGTTTATATGTACGTTTGTGTGCAAGGTTACACAGGTAGTTGCATTTACGTAAGGCAGTTCTGCATTTAATTTGATGTTATCGTTATACTCGTAGGGCAATAGGGCATTTAATAGAAATAGTTTGTTTATCTTTTGAACGGTTGTGCCTGTAGGAATATATTTCGCGCGAGAAATGTCGCGCGAATAGTGCCAAAAAACGCGGGAAACAATCTGCAGTATAAAACAACTTGTATCCTTATTGTTTTAGCTAATTCATTCTGATGATGATCGGTGATCGAAATATCAATAAAGTCTAATTTGGAACTTTTTGCATTTTAATTTCGAGGAAAGGTCATGCAATTTGCATATTAATTTGTTTTGATTCTTTGAATCGGAAAGAATCAATTCTCAAAATTGTATCCGTGAATCGAACGGTGATTGAATCATTCCGATTCCTAAATGAATCATGATTGAATCGTTCCAAAAAAGTTAAATCAATAACCAGTCTGCGGCCTGGACTACTGGTTCTGGTTGGTGGCGTTAACCGAATTTTCGCACAACCCTCCTGCGAAAATTCGGTGAACCCTCCTCCTTCGGTGAACCCTCCTCCGTGAATCGCGGACGCTCGTGGCGGGCTTCGCTCGATGGTTCTAACCAGAAGATATCAGGCGTGCGGTGCGGCATATCTTTCAGAGAAGAGCCGAAATCTGTTTCCGCAAAACGGCACCAGTGTTAAAAGCTGATAAAATTCACCTGTCCGAGATTATTATGAATGAAAACCCCATTGTTTTACTATCATGGTAATATATAATTATCAAGTGCATATGAAAATATATTTATTTTCATTTTGAAGTGTTTTAATATTAACATTCATTAAGAAAGGGCTCCAGTTGGAGTGAAAGTCGAAATACGCGAAGAAAAATGGGGTGGTTAGTCAAAATTGGTTTTGCCCCCGCCCCCCCCCCCCCCCACCCCACTTTGAAATCGTTCCCGGGCCTCTGGTGGCGTCGTCACATTTTTGTTAGTTTGGGGGGCAGCCCCATAGGGCTAATTATAAAATCCTGCGAGTATGGGGGGGGGGGGGGGGCGGAGTGCGGACTCCGACCGGAGCGATGCTGCCCCCCCCCCCCCCCCCCCCAGCCCCCCGGTGACGACGCCCCTGTTTTAAATATTGTCAGCATTCAAATACAATTGAATTACTTAACACAAACGATGCGAAATTAACTCGCATACAATGGCCGATAACCGTGTTCAGTATACGACAGTCGATCGCGTGCATTGACCCCCGTGTCATGTGCTGTACACTGTACAGTGCAGTACATACTCAGCTGTAAGGCCGATTACAGGCGCTGTTCTGTCACCGGCCTCGCCTCGCTCGCGTTCAACCTGCTCGGTGTCTCGTCGTTGGTGAAGTGATCCACATTGCATGACACCCGCCCAGCCTAACCTGGCCTTCCCGGCTCGGCTGCCACTGACTTGTCTGGAGTGACACTGGCCGGCGGCGAACCATACGGCACGGGGTGACGGACGGGCGCGCGGCCGGCCGGGGTAGCCTGGCCGGACCATACGGCACGGGGTGACGGGGTAGCCTGGCCGGACCATACGGCACGGGGTGACGGACCTGCGCGCGGCCGGTGGTCGGCAATGTATCACCAGGCAGCCGCGACCTTGGCGACATAGCAGCTCGGCGCTGCAGACCGCTACGGCCGGCGCGCCAGCCCCCCCCCCCCATACCCACCCCCGACTGACCGGCTTGTGGGACGCACCGGTCCCGGATCCGGCCCGAACCGGCCTGCTGCTGCCGCCGCCGCTGCCGCCGCCGCTGCCGCTGCCTGCCGACCGGCGCCAGCCAGACGGCGCCCGCCTCTCCCCTCCCCTGCCGTCCTCACAGTCGCTGCAACACAAACCGATACACAGCCAGTGGCCGGCGGCCCTGCACACAGCAGCAGACCGAGAGTGCAGCTCTGGAGACGCCTGCCTGCCTGCCTGCCTCCTTCCGACGCGGTGCAGCGAAGAAGACGCTCCGCAGTCCGCAGTGGTAAGCGGAGCCGCAGTACCTACAGTATAGGCGTATTGCGCAATGCTCCACTCGGCCGACGCGATGGCGTCGTGGCTCCCGTGCGGCTGACGAAACCTGTCTCAGTATGCGAGATCCGCCGTGACATATGCGCACTGTCCGGACGCACGCACAATGTGCGCAAATCCGTATGATGTGCGGCTGATGCATCACAGCACGCAGACGTTCCGCGATCCGTATGAACCCCTCATATCCGTCTGCACCGGCGCAGCTTTGAACTTGTCACGGCGGGTCTGAAGAGATTTACGAGCCCCAAACCAGCTCGCTCTCCAGTACAGGCTGCGCGACATACGGAAAGACTCGCGCCTTCACACGATATCCGACTTGTTCTGGTATGTGATGTTGGCTGCAGTGACCTGTGTATCACCAGCCTGCGGTGTGCAGCTGCGCTGGCGTCTCTATCCCAACCGACTTTCCAAGCTCCAGCCGGATGACGTCATTTTAGCCATTTTTTTCTGGAGCAAAACTGGTCGAAAAACATGTACCTACCCTTGGTTGATATTGAACAATTTCAAATTTCCCCCCTCCCCTTACGGGTCACAGGGGGCCCCACCGATATTGACTAAGATACCATTTGCATTAGCTAAATGGCTTTCAAAAAGCCACATAGGTGCCCTCAAACGAGGCGAGGGGTCACTCTGGTGCATGTCAAGGGCCCTCGTAGACACTGAAGGGCTTGCAAAGCTAACCCAGGGGGCCTCTTGGGCAGGTCCAGGGGCCATTGAGCCCACCCAGGGCCCGACAAACTGCCCAGGAGCCTCTCGAACATGTCCAGGGGTCTATTGAGCCCACTCAGGGCCCCCAAAAACCTGCCCATGGGGCCTCTCAAGCATCTCCAGGGGCCCATTGAGTCTGTTGTCTGATCAGGGGTCTCTTGAACCTGCCCAGGGGCCCATTATAGTCTGTTCAGGGGCCTCTCGAGCTTGGTCAGGGGCCCATTGAGTCTGTTCAGGGGCCTCTCGAACCTGCCCAGGGGCCATTAGAGTCTGCCCAGGGGCCTCTCGAGCTTGCCCAAAAACGGTAATTTGATAAATGTGATGCGTTTTTTAATTGGGAGGGGAGGGGTGGCAGGGGCGTCGCAGACTGAGGGTCGGGAGGG
Source organism: Chirona hameri (assembly GCA_036785665.1). Taxonomy (NCBI): domain Eukaryota; kingdom Metazoa; phylum Arthropoda; class Thecostraca; order Balanomorpha; family Balanidae; genus Chirona; species Chirona hameri. The sequence goes on from JAXIVJ010007147.1 coordinate 30,960, forward strand.
GGTCCGGACGCCCCCCCCCCCTACTCTCAGAAGGTGGAGTGGTCGACCCCCACTTTTTGCGGGGTAAGTTAACAATTTATCATATAAATTGTTTTTGCAGCAGTCAAAATCCAGCTATCCACAGTAAAAAACTGGAAAATTTCGCGGCATGACACAAGTTTCACAATTGCTTATACAAATTTGGAAAATGGGAAAATGAATTTCATTCAGTGTCTGGCAGAGGCTCTCGCCCACTTCCTTCATAAAATATTAACTTTCAAGCGGGTTACATGTTCAGCTAGTCTGCCGAGTTCCAAAAAAGCGACGAGAACGCAAAAACGCGGACATCGGTACCCGGAAGCTGCTCCAGCGGGTCCCAACTTGCTGGACCGAAGAGCTAATAGTGGGGACCAGGCCAGGACCATCTCCCCTAGCCAATCTCCGCCCAGGCTCCTCCAGAACTTCGGGGACCATTTATGCACGGAAAAGTCGTTCTGCCTCTTGCTGCTTTCAAACCATTTGCACTGTTACCAGTTATTTGTTACAGTTCGGTACATATGTATAGTTAGTATTATCATATGTACTATTGAGCGCTGACTGCAACCAGTCATCGTGATTTGCTATCCGAGGCTAATGTATATGAACAACTACCTTCATTTCAATATTTTTCATCATACCGAGATTTGCAACCAGGAAAAGGGATTGCCTTTCTTCTCACACTTGGCTTGGTTCCACTCACGGTCTGGTTCCAATATAAAAAATCGCTTTTTCTACGACCTAAAATTAAAATTTCCACGCCGCTTCGCGGCGTCACATCGGTGGCCATCGTCATAACGAAGCCATCGTCATCATATTCGGTTAGTTGTAACGTTGAATTGAATGAATAGCATTTTAAGCTTCTTATCCCCTACAAGGCCCACCGAATATATTTCTGGCTTTATCAGGCAAACCCGTAAAAATGTCGCGCCGCTTGGCGTCGCTAATTAACAAGTAACTACTATAACATGAAAATCCACATACAAATTCTGCAAATGCTTAAATACACGCAAACAAATAGGGGTACATTTTTGTTCATCATTTCAGCCGACCCCACACTCAAAAATTATCGGCGACGCCCCTGGGTGGTGGTAGTACAAAACAATTTAACAATTTTCCACTCATGAGAGCGTGTGCTGCACTATTTGTCAGCTGCCTAATATAAGTTTAATCTCCTGTACGGAACAATATAAATTAGTAATGCGCTCAGTACAATGCATACTGAGGGTCCTGGTCCAATCCAGCTTATCAAAAGTTGAGAAGAAAAATATAAAAAGGGGCCTCGCAAAATAAAGTGGTCGAAATCCGTAGAGTTCTTCATATCCAGGGGAATATTTGTTGGGTGTTTCCACCATGAATGGCATGCCCCCCCCCCCTCCCTCTTCTGAAGGTCTGGCTGCGCCCCTGGCCAGAGGGGAGGTGAGAGAAGCCCTATGGAGGTCAAAGGCCCCTTCTCAAATGGAGGCCCCCTCTCAAATGGAGGCCCCCTCTCAAATGGAGGCCTCTTAAATTTCGACTTGCCTCCCGCCCCCCCTGATAAAAATCCGGGGCGCTGCCCCCGTTTTAAAGACAGTTACCTTTGTGACCTGACCTTGATTTTGACCTTTGGTTGAAATATGATTTTCCTGTGGTACCTACTACCTATACAGCGTATACAGCGTATACCTTTGGTAGCACTTTGAATGATAATAATTTAACTGCATGGCCATGATTGGAAAATATGACCCATATCCTCATGTACCTCGATTTTGACATTTGGCCTGACTGTGACCTCATGTGTGACCTTGTTTTGGCAATCTTCAGTATCTGTTGGATGCGTCTAGTTGACATATTTCGATTGTTGCCTTTTGCGGCTCGATACGATTAATGGTTTGGAAGATAACCAGGGGACAACATTTCCCCCCTCTCAGTCAATGGTGTTCACCTGATAACCAGTCAATGGCAGGCTGACAAACGTTGGCATTACATATATGGACCATGACGGTCACACACGAATAGGCCTAAAGGGTGCAGAAGGCTTAATTTGCAGAAAGTACACCGCTAGAACTCTTACGGCATCAGTTACAGCAAAAATCCAAATGCACTACGAATAAATTCTTGCTAAACTGCAGCGTTTGTCCCGACTGCGCGGCGGTCGCAGCCGACAGGAGTGACCCCGCGCCGCGCCGCGCCGCGCCGCGTCGCGTCCGTCATGCAGATGATGTGCCGCCAGGATGCATGCTCTGCTGACATTCCTGTCGGCGGCTCCGGGGAGGTGACTGGTGAGGGGCGGGAGCGGCGCGCGAGGTCGTCCCTTTCCGGGAACGCCCGGCTGCAGTGGCGGCAGCGCGGCCCTCACGACGCAGTCACTGCCTCAGAGCTGCCTTATGAGCCGGCGCTGGCGCCAGCGAGACGGCGGCCTGTCCCGTCACTCAGTGACAGCGGTATAACATCAACCCAACACTGCATCACCGCGTCACCCCGTCACAGCGGTATAACATCAACCCGACACTGCATCACCGCGTCACCCCGTCACAGCGGTATAACATCAACCCGACACTGCATCACCGCGTCACCCCGTCACAGCGGTATAACATCAACCCGACACTGCATCACCGCGTCACCCGTCACAGCGGTATAACATCAACCCGACACTGCATCACCGCGTCACCCCGTCACAGTGGTATAACATCAACCCGATACTGCATCACCGCGTCACCCCGTCACAGCGGTATAACATCAACCCGACACTGCATCACCGCGTCACCCCGTCACAGCGGTATAACATCAACCCGACACTGCATCACCGCGTCACCCCGTCACAGTGGTATAACATCAACCCAACACTGCATCACCGCGTCACATCGTCCCCCGACACTGCATCACCGCGTCACCCGTCACCCGACACTGCATCACCGCGTCACCCGTCACAGCGGTATAACATCAACCCGATACTGCATCACCGCGTCACCTCGTCCCCCGACACTGCATCACCGCGTCACCCCGTCACCCGACACTGCATCTCCGCGTCACCCCGTCACCCGATACTGCATCACCGCGTCACCTCGTCCCCCGACACTGCATCACCGCGTCACCCGTCACCCCACACTGCATCACCGCGTCACCTCGTCCCCCGACAATGCATCACCGCGTCACCCGTCACCCGACACTGCATCACCACGTCACATCGTCCCCCGACACTGCATCACCGCGTCACCCGTCACCCGACACTGCATCACCGCGTCACCTCGTCACCCGACACTGCATCACCGCGTCACCCCGTCCCCCGACACTGCATCACCGCGTCACCCGTCACCCGACACTGCATCACCGCGTCACCTCGTCCCCCGACACTGCATCACCGCGTCACCCGTCACCCGACACTGCATCACCGCGTCACCTCGTCACCCGACACTGCATCACCGCGTCACCTCGTCCCCCGACACTGCATCACCGCGTCACCTGTCACCCGACACTGCATCACCGCGTCACCTCGTCACCCGACACTGCATCACCGCGTCACCCCGTCACAGCGAAACATCATCACCACGTCACCACGTCACCACATCATATCAGCAACCCGACAGAAACTGCACCACATCGTCACAGCGTCACCACGTCACAGCGTCACAGCGTCACAGCGTCACCACGCCACGTCACGCGGTGTGCAGTGCCGCTGTAGCAGTGCCGCTGTGGCGTCGTGCCTCGGGCAGATGCCGTCACGCAGGCCTGTACACGGCAGACACGGGACGGCGCAGTCACAGCAGAGGAAAATAGCATCCAATTAGTGGCATTAAATCCGGCGGTGGGCGACACGGCGGCGTCAGCGGGGCGACCGCGGCGACACCCGGGCGACGGCCTGTCCAGAAATAGCCGAATCGGCTGACTGGTTCGGTCAGCCGGGGAAGGTAGCACGCCCGGTGGCGCCGGTGACACATCAGTGACGCCAGTGACACATCAGTGATGTCTGTCCGTCCTGCCGTCAGGCCCGCAGCCGCGGCACTGTGGCGTGCTCGTCAAGGCCGCCAGCCGGCATAAAATGTCCGCGGAACGGCTGGCACGGCGCCGATCGTGCCTCGTGCCGGCTGTTCGGCCGGCTGCGCTGTGCCGGAGGAGCGCCGCCGCCGCCGCCGCCGCCGCCGCGCGCTGCAGGGTGACGCCAGGTCAGCGTCATCGGACCGCGGGACGCCGCTTCCTGGTGGCGACCGATGACACTGCGGCGGAGTGCCGGCAGGGGTGTGGCGCGTCACGAACCGGCGGCAGGAGGTCACGGACCGACGCGAGGTCACGGCCGACTGCGAGGTCACGGCCCGGGCCGACCGATCCCGCACCGCCCAGACACGTCCCGGGCCGGCCGATCCCGGACCACCCAGACACGTCCCGGGCCGGCCGATCCCGGACCGCCCAGACACGTCCCGGGCCGGCCGATCCCGGACCACCCAGACACGTCCCGGGCCGGCCGATCCCGGACCGCCCAGACACGTCCCGGGCCGGCCGATCCCGGACCACCCAGACACGTCCCGGGCCGGCCGATCCCGGACCGCCCAGACACGTCCCGGGCCGGCCGATCCCGGACCACCCAGACACGTACGGCAGACCGAGCCACGTTCTGTCACGGGGCACATTCTGTCAGCAGGGTTTTCTCGTGAACTATCCACCGCAGGTATGTTGTTGTTTCATAACGTATGTTCATCTTTGCTTGGAATGGCCCGGTACTATCAAAACAACAACATGCCTGCGACCGGATTGGTCCCAATTTGAAAAGTTTGTTTTTTTCAACAGAAATCCAAACTTTTGAAGTGAACAAAATTTTGGTTTGTGGCCATTCAGATAATTCTATAGTGCCTTTGAATACTGTCATGGGGAGTCACGAATGCCCAGAATATCGTGCTGAGCGTTATTCAGCCCCATTCTCCCAAGTTTTCAGTCAAAAACGAAAAAGTGTGACCTACGTCGAGTGGGGCAGGTTCAATCACCCAATCTGGATCAGGTTCTGTCACTGAATCTGTTCATGATTCCTAGTCGTAGCGTTATAAACGATCATACAAATGATTGCCTGTTATTCGAGGACCTCATCTGCCGATAGTTCGAGGTTCGAGGTTCGAGGACGATAGTTCGAGGACCTCATCTGCCGGCTGCAGACGCCCGAGCCCGCAATCTCCCCCACCGGGCGCACCTTCCACATGCGCTTCATGGGAGCTGTGGGTATGAAGGAGGTGTGAGTGGTCATCGGAGACATAATAGGGTTGTTGGCAGCAAACCAAAAGCTTGCTCAGAATCAGAAGTTGTTTAGTTAGCCAAGACGTGGTTGTTGTTGGCAGCAAACAAAACAAAGTCGCACAATGTATTGATTGACTGGCGCTGTTCGAAAATACAAATGTGCTCCATACCATGTTGTTGATGCCTTGACCTCAAGTGTTTATGTTTGCAGAGGCTGGGGAAGGATGACCACAATAATGGTATGTGTAAAACGATGCGGTTCATGTTATTTGTGCATGGATAACCAAGAAGAGAAACGCAAAAATGCAGTGTTGGGATCGTATCTGGTCCTGATTTTATATACTATTGATGATGGCGATGAATAAGATGCTCTTTCTCTCGCCCAGGGACGCCACGGATGACCGTTCGGTGATACAAGAAGTGCCCCATCGGTGACAGAATGTGCCTCGTAGGTGGCAGAATGTGCCTCGTAGGTGACAGAATGTGCCCCATCGGTGACAGAATGTGCCCCATCGGTGACAGAATGTGCCGCATCGGTGACAGAATGTGCCGCATCGGTGACAGAATGTGCCCCATCGGTGACAGAATGTGCCCCATCGGTGACAGAATGTGCCCCATCGGTGACAGAATGTACCCCATCGGTGACAGAGTGTGCCCCATCGGTGACAGAATGTGCCCCATCGGTGACAGAATGTGCCCCATCGGTGACAGAATGTGCCGCGTAGGTGACAGAATGTGCCGCGTAGGTGGCAGAATGTGCCCCATCGGTGACAGAATGTGCCCCATCGGTGACAGAATGTGCCGCATCGGTGACATAATGTGCCGCGTAGGTGACAGAATGTGCCGCGTAGGTGACAGAATGTGCCCCATCGGTGACAGAATGTGCCCCATCGGTGACAGAATGTGCCGCGTAGGTGGCAGAATGTGCCCCATCGGTGACAGAATGTGCCCCATCGGTGACAGAATGTGCCCCATCGGTGACAGAATGTGCCGCGTAGGTGGCAGACAGTGCCCCATATATGGGGCACTGTCTGGGCACTGTCTGCAGGTTCTGTCGGAAGTTATTACCACAGTGCCCCATATATGGGGGGGAAGGTTCTGTCGGAAGTTATTACCACAGTTGACACTGGTGTCAGAACAAACTGAGATACCACTGAAACTCCCAGACTGGTTATTGATTCACCCTTTTTTTGGAAGGATTCAATCACGATTCATTTTGGAATATGAATGATTCAGTCACGGTTTGATTCATGGGTAACCATTTTGAGAAATTATTCTTGCCGATTCAAAGAATCAATTTTTTTTTTTGGATCAAATCACGTTTGACTCACCATTGAAATAGCATTCGACAGTCTTTTTGATTCAATCAGCCTTGTTTCTATGCGGGGTTTGATTCAATCATGATACATGAATAAAACAAATCCGGTGGTGAATCGATTCTTCTTTGATTCAACGGATTTTGATTGAACGATTCCATTCGATTCAATCAGAGTCGAATCAATAACCAGTCGTGACAGAACTCCTATAAAGGACTTGAAGCTATTGCTGTATGTAACAGTAATGGGAAGTATCAATCACCAACTCTTGAAAGTGTGACCACCAGGGCCTTTTAACAAAAGTGACAGAACGTGCCCCGTTCTCCCCTACTCAGCGGCGGCACGTGTGCACGTGACGGGAGGACGCGTCACGTTCGTCAGACGCGGCACGTGACAGGGTGAAGGACCGCCGGGCGTCAGAGTGACCTGGTCATCCCGGGTCACACAGGGGTCACACAGGGGTCACACAGGGGTCACACAGAGATTAGATCGGTCACGGAGCAGCGACGCAGCTCTTCGTCAATATGGAGTCAGCGCTGCACTCACCGGCGGATACAAGGTGGAGGGGCCAAAGACTAAAACGTCTGAAATCGGTAAGGAATGGACGCATTTCCTGATATGCTAGAAAATACAACAACTTCTTCTGAGAAATGTTCCCTTTAAGAATATATTAAGTAATGCGTAAAGGGACCAAATCGGACAAGTTTTTCGAATTGAACGAGACTTTGACATGTTTATGAAAGAAAGCTCATGGACCAATATTTGGATAATGCTGCTGACTAAAATGGAATTCGAACCGAAACGCCAAACGTGAAATGCACGCGCGTGCCGTGTCGTGTGATCTGTGATGGTCGCCGGCAGCCGAGCGCCCTGACCCCGCTGACGGTCCCCGCTGACCCCGCTGACGGTCGGTCAGTGTCGTGTCTGTCCGACCTGGAGCCAGCGGAGGTTCTGCACGGCACTTCACGTCACGGCGGAAAGAAGACTCATACGCCGAATACGGCCAACACCGCGCCACACTCAGTGTCACGGCCGACACCGCGCCACACTCAGTGTCACGGCCGACACCGCGCCACACTCAGTGTCACGGCCGACACCGCGCCACAGCTGGGCCCACCGTCAAAACTCAACACTCTCATTTTGATACACTTGACAATATGTGCACAACCGCTAATGGAATAAACTCTAGTGTACTTGCGTCTGTGACATATCTCCGCTTAAATACCAGTATGTTCTAGTTGATTATGATTGGCTAAGAAGATTACCCAAGTCAGTCTACACGTGTTATAGTCACATACAACAAAAGCAACACTTGTCCTCTTGTTTTTACGACAGATAACACCAGATTTGTCTCAGCTTAGTTTCTCCTTTTCTCGCTCATATCAGTGAATAGTGATCATCAAATATCATGTTCTGACGATGTAAACATGGTCGGGTCGGGTGACACAGTCGGGCAGTTTCGGAGTCTGTTTCCCACCACCCGGGGAGAGGGGCAGTGGGTGACGGCCCGGGGAGAGGGGCGGTGTGTGACGGCCCGGGGAGAGGGGCGGTGTGTGACGGCCCGGGGAGAGGGGCGGTGTGTGACGGCCCGGGGAGAGGGAGGTGGGTGACGGCCCGGGGAGAGGGAGGTGGGTGACGGCCCGGGGAGAGGGGAGGTGGGTGACGGCCCGGGGAGAGGGGCGGTGTGTGACGGCCCGGGGAGAGGGAGGTGGGTGACGGCCCGGGGAGAGGGGCGGTGTGTGACGGCCCGGGGAGAGGGAGGTGGGTGACGGCCCGGGGAGAGGGAGGTGGGTGACGGCCCGGGGAGAGGGGCGGTGTGTGACGGCCCGGGGAGGGGGAGGTGGGTGACGGCCCGGGGAGAGGGGCGGTGTGTGACGGCCCGGGGAGAGGGGCGGTGTGTGACGGCCCGGGGAGAGGGGCGGTGTGTGACGGCCCGGGGAGAGGGGCGGTGTGTGACGGCCCGGGGAGAGGGGCGGTGTGTGACGGCCCGGGAAGAGGGGCAGTGTGTGACGGCCCGGGGAGAGGGGCGGTGTGTGACGGCCCGGGGAGAGGGGCGGTGTGTGACGGCCCGGGGAGAGGGGAGGTGGTTGACGGCCCGGGGAGAGGGGCGGTGTGTGACGGCCCGGGGAGAGGGGCAGTGTGTGACGGCCCGGGGAGAGGGGCGGTGTGTGACGGCCCGGGGAGAGGGGCAGTGTGTGACGGCCCGGGGAGAGGGGCGGTGTGTGACGGCCCGGGGAGAGGGGCGGTGTGTGACGGCCCGGGGAGGGGGCGGTGTGTGACGGCCCGGGGAGAGGGGCGGTGTGTGACGGCCCGGGGAGAGGGGCGGTGTGTGACGGCCCGGGGAGGGGGCGGTGTGTGACGGCCCGGGGAGAGGGGCGGTGTGTGACGGCCTGGGTCCATCATCTGACCATAGCGGACGGCGGCGGCGCGGCAGGGGCGCCATCGACTGTGTGGACACCATGGGCTCCCGATCCTGCGCCGGTGCTCCGTGTTGCCCGTGTTCGTGTTCCGTCGGTGGTAGGTGCTCCAGCGTTCGTGTTCCGGTATAGTAATCCAACGTCCATCATGTAGCGCGCGAACACTGGCTGATGTCAGAGGAGATTGGCTGGGGCTTAGCAAGGAGTGGAGACGCTCACTTCTGCCAAAACGCTGGCCAGTACGCGTTGAAAGGAACGATTTGTTAGTTTTCGCTTGATGACTTCCTATGGCTGTCCTTCGAACTCAGCTTTATAGTTTAATCTGATGAATCGCTTCCGCGCCAGAAAAGTGTATTTTACAGACCGACTTAGCATGCCATCAAGATCCAAATCTGTGTGGAGTTGAGCCGTTTAAGCCGTGTATTATCTGTATGGTCAGCCGGCGATGTCTGCTCCAGATCCCGCTGATATATCGCTAACTGCAACACTCCGTGTATGGCGCGCTGCCCAATGGGGTAATTAGGTTAGTTGAAATCAGCTGTACCGGCCGGCAGTAGTGCCCGGCGGGCTGGCCGAGCGGGGGCGTTTGACGGCCGAGCTGACCAATGACCATGGAAGCTGTGACGTCTTTGGAGTGACGCAGTTCGAGTGAAAACCGCTCCAGGCCCTCGAAACCACTACAGGCATGGTCCACGGGAGATTCCGAAAGCCAGATTCTTACCGACTTGCTGGAGTCAGCCAAGGTACATAATAAGCTGAACGTATGTCGAAGACTAGGAGGTTTTATCCTTTCTAGTTTCTAATTCGAATCTTCTTACTACTTTGCAAAGTTTATTTCAGGATCCAAAACAGCGATTTGGGCGATGGGCGACGATGAAAGCGTTGAGATGAAGACGGATATCTGCGTTATGCATCCCTATGAAAAGGATCATATCAACTATAAAGCGTTGTACTGGCTCTGTTGGTAAACATAATTTAATTTCCAAAGGGGGCATTCCTTACCGGACGCATAATTATCTTTCTTCGTCATTTTTCGCTCTTTTTGAGGAAGGGGAAAACTACGCACAGAATCTTAGGATTCTGTATAGTAGTTGTATATATTACGTTGCATCGTTATGGCATATAGTTTGAACAGTGTGTGGGCGAGTGACGTCGACCGCTAGGACCGTACATGACAGATCTCCTGAGACTCGTACTGGGACCGCTAGGACCGTACATGGCAGATCTTCCGAGACTCGTACTAGGACCGCTAGGACCGTACCTGACATATCTCCCGAGACTCGTACTAGGACCGCTAGGACCGTACATGGCAGATCTCCCGAGACTCGTACTGGGACCGTTAGGACCGTACATGACAGATCTCCCGAGATCGTACACTTAGTGCACGTCTGACCGGTCTGACTAAGGTGCTAAGGTGTTGGTTCTGACTAAGGTGCTAAGGTGGTGGTTCTGACTAAGGTGCTAACAACTTGTCAAAGGCCATGATTGACTTATGGCAAATGCTAGGAACAAAAATATGTACGTTATATATTTTCACGTTTTCTGGTAAATCGTTGCTCGAACTGCGCAATAGCCTCTGTATTTTTTCATCCAAAATGCGTCAGGCTTAACCCACGAGTTACTAGGGTACTTTCCATAACGTGACTTACTGGGGGGGGGGACTATTTTTTTGCACCCCCCCCCCCTCGAATCTCCGGAACTACAAAACCGATTTAAAAAAAATGGCATTCGATAGCCCTGGACAATTTATCGAGGGAAACGCAATATTGTTGACCTCGGGGTCACCGATGACGTCACAGGTCACGTCGAATACAAATTTTTTGACCGGGTCATAGAGGTCTCGATGGATGGAATTGTCACGCAAAATTGCGATATTAAACGCATAAGCAGTGGATACATCGGTATTATTCGTGTGTCTGACACATCTAAGTACCATTCTAAGCTGTTTATGACCTTGGGTTAGGTCAAGGTCATTCAAGGTCACTAGGTCAAACTGCAGATTACAGTCATTAGGCGTTGTAACACATGTTTATGTTTTTTTTGTCTAGAACGCGAAAAAATGACATTAGAACATTGTTTGTTTCATAGAAATATAAGTAAAAAGGAAAAACGGATTTTTTTTTATGCATGGTAATGAGAGGTGATGCATGGTAATAAGAGGTGGTCGATTTTTGTCATTGAAAGGTCATAAGTCAATCATTTTTGAAGATATCGACTTCAAATTTGGTACACATATTCACCGAACACGTCTCGATCACTTATATTCCGTTTTTTGTTGATAATTCTGTGTTTTTAATATTGTTTTAAAAAAAATGTATTTGGATTTCTCAAAATTTTGAATTTCAATCAAACTCGAAAATCTGAGATGCCGCAGAACATGAAACAGAACATGAACACAAAAACGCAGAACATGACATCACTCTGACGTCATTCCCGGTTGACCTATCATAGCCTCATCTTTTTCCTTTGGCCAACATGTGTAAAATGGATGGGGCCCAAATTGACGATCAGACTGAAACTGCCGTAAACACGGTCTACTCCGCCACCCCTTGAATCCTGTTTCTGAGTGACCCCTCATGCCTGGAGTTAGTAATATCGAACGGTGATTCTCTTTTGATTATACTAAGTGTGCATAAACTGGCCACTTCTTGGCCACTTTATCCTCTCTTTTCTTGTTATGTCTAGTTATTGTTTGTTGACATTTTGAATATTTGTCAAAAATTGCTTTTACTGGAGCTTATTTTGTGAAGGATGAATGTGGATTGTCGAAGCTTCTTCCTAACGATACACCTATTCTGGGAAACATGCAAATGGAAGTCCCTAATTTGTTGTCAGTTGCAATTAGTTGTACAACTATTTTGCCCTCACAATCAGCTAAAGTGTTTGAGCAGGGTGATATCACTTTTCTGCACATTAATGCTAGATCAATTCACCAGAGTTACAAGGACATTGTTACTTTGGTGTCCAAGGCAAAAGAAAATGCTGATTTTATTCTGATCTCGGAAACCTGGCTAGACTCCAGTTTGACCACTAACTATGACATTGTTGGATATGAAATGATACATTCCATTCCAGACAACTGCGTCACTGGCAAAGGTTCTGCAATATATGTAAGAAAACCATTATTTCCTTTCTGAAAAGTTCTAGATAATCTTTGTGTGAAACAGATTGAGTTTCAATCAATCTTTTTACTTATTTCTGTGCCTGGTAAACCCTCATTCATTGTTGCCACAGTGTATAGGTCTCCTTCATATCCTGTGAGACCATTCATGGAATACCTATGTGCAGAGCACACTTCGGACAACATCAATTTACTAAAGAAGTCATGCTCCTGGGGAGGAGATTGGAACATCAATTTATTCAAATACAATGAGGAGCATGAATTAAAAATATGTATAGATTGCTTAAATTCCTTTGGGTTCTATCCCACTATCACTGTTCCAACTCGCATAGCGAACACACCACCCTTCAATGAAACACTAATTGATAACATTTTCAACACTACTGCTGATCCGAGTTTCAATTTCTGCCACAGTGCCTGGCAAGCTCTTTGCAGCTTGCCATAGCAAAAATTAACTTTGCATAGCAAAAATTAACGCGTCAATAAATTGATTTTTTGGACCTAGTGCCAGCAACGAGACTGATGAGTAACGTGTTCCAGAGACGTGCCCAAAAATTCCCAAAAGCTGCCCCAATTTTGATGTGTTGGTGCCAACCCTGCCCGATGTTATCTCGTTGAAACCTGCCACGTTTTGCAGACTGGTTTGTAAGGTTATCTTACACCAAGTGAACTTATGATCATTTGTGGGCATTTTCAACTGATGTTGCACAAATGTGCACACATTTTGGGTCACTGTGCGCTCATGTTGTTATCATAGTATGCTACAGGGAATCATGTCATGATTTCTCCTGTTTTGTTTTCTTCTTCAGGTTCTTCAACCATCGCGTGCCCAACTCTTCCCGGAACCAGGCCCATCATCAGGCGCAGCGGCAGGTCTGTCTTCTACCTCGAGAAGGACAGCCCAACAGCCTCCTTCTACTCCTTCTGCGCCCCCTGCTGGCCGACCCAGACCCGATGTTGGCTGTTGTCTCACATTTTGGTACCGTGCTTATCGTGACGATATGGTGTTATAGCTAGCTTTATTCGACCAGCTCATGTACCCGCGCATTGTGAGAGACTGTGAATGTTTATTAAATAAAACCGAAGCTTACCATGTGAACTGTGCTCGTGCGGCGCCGTGGATGACACTATATTAGCATGTTCAGTTTTCAGGCAACTGATTGCTCTCAACGTAAACAAGCACACAATTTGACAATATTTATGAAACTGAATGATACAAGCTCGACAGATTTGCGCATCACAATTACAACTATACAGGCCGCATAATTGTGCTATAAGCGTTCGCTGATTTACTCGATTTCTGAACTGGTAGTGTTGAACAGATACATAAGCTCGTGTGTTGACCTGGCGAGCGCTGGAGAGTGAGGCAGCGCACACCTCGACAATGCAAAATCGTTAAAGGGAAATAATGACCTTTTGATTTTGTTAGCAACAATTTCTTAGGCTACCGTTATGGTTTTAAAATTATTTTATTTAAACTTAAGAATTAAATAAAATTATTTCCAAATTCAAAGTTGTAAGTTTGGAAAAAATACAAAACAAGTACCTTGTGTACTTCATGAAGGTCATTGACAAATTCGTCCTTCCCTACCATTGTTTACATCGAGTGCGGCATTTTTGGAGGCTCTGTGACTGAAACAAGCCAGCAAGCAGGATGGTTTGACCGGCTAAACCAACATTTCGCTACCATCGGCTCTACCGTGGCGGACAGCCTGGCAGCGTCGGACACCGGGGAGACGCTCCACCCTCGCCCGCCGCGAGTCTGCAGTGGAGCATTCAGCCCGCGGCCAGCGACTCTGCCCGAGCTGTCCGCGGCCCTGCAGCGCATGAGAGCCTCCAAAGCGAGTGGAGCTGACGGTATTATCATCTCCATGATTCGAATGACATTCAGTGTTGTGGGGCCTCACATTTTGCATGTAATCAACAGCTGTATAACGCGCTGTGAGCTGCCTTCGGCATGGCGAGCCGCTATCGTTGTTCCTCTGCACAAGGGTGGTGACGTGCATGATCCGAGCAACTATAGGCCCATATCGATATTGCCTGTCGTGTCAAAGCTCTGTGAACGCGTTGTGTGCTCACAACTCATGGACTATCTCATGAGTCACAACATCCTGTGCTCAGAACAGTATGGTTTTCGCCCCGGTCTCTCCACCGAGGCGGCCCTGCTCGATACTGTCACATACGTCACTGACAACATTGACGGTGGACGCGTGACGTCACTCGTCACTGCGGACACTTCCAAGGCGTTCGACAGTGTCGAGCATGGCCGTCTCCTGGAGAAGCTGGGGTGGTACGGGATAGATCAGAGGTGGTTTCGTGCATGGCTCGGCGGGCGAACCCAGTCAATCAGGGGTGGCTCCAGCAGAGAACTAACAGTGTCCCACGGTGTAGTGCAGGGCTCCATACTGGGACCCGTGCTGTTTCTGCTGTTCACGAACGATATGCCACAACATGTACCGCATGGTAAAACTGTGATGTACGCGGATGACGCCCAGTTCCTCGACTCTGACATCCCACGAAACCTTTCGGACCTAAAGGAGCGCGTTGAAAACAATATGACTATAGCACTAAACTGGTTTACTCAGAACAGGTTAAAGATTAACCCTTCAAAGACGGAAATGATGATCCTCAAATCACGACGTTTAAACATTGAACCGAACTTTTCTATTATTTTTGGAAACTCCGAAATCACCCCTGCTCAATCAGTGAAGGTTCTGGGTGTCACCGTGGACGCAGCGCTGGCCTGGGACAAACATATTTCGACCATCATGCGACGATGCTACTGTGTGCTGATCGGACTAGCCAGAATACGACGCCGTATGCCGCGCCAAACTAGGCAGCTGCTCGTAGAGGCGCTGGTTTTCCCCCATATAAGGTACTGCATGTCGGTTTGGGGAGGCTGTACGGTCACGCAACAGAAGCGTCTGCAGAAGTGCATGAATTTCGGTGTCCGTATTGTGATGGACTTGGGTCGCCGCGATCGAGTGACTGCGTCACTCAGGAAACTCAGATGGCTCAAAGTGGAGGAGCTGATATGTGAACGTGACCTCCATATCATGTGCAAACTGCTGCACAGCAGCTATGCTCCCGACCTAATTCGCCGGCATATCACACACCGCGCTGATGTCTCCAGTCGTAGCACTAGAGCATCCAGTGATGGACAACTGCAGATTCCACGTGTGCGGACTGAGTTTGCGCGGCGTTCCTTCCTGAGTCGCGCGACTCGAGCGTGGAACGAACTGCCCATACGCGTCAGATGCTCACCGAGCTTCTCAGTGTTTAAAAAAAGGCTGAATGATGTTAGATGTTAGCTCAGTTGTACCAATGTACCAGTACCTGCTGCGTCGTCTTTTATTTAGCGTATGGCTTTATATTCAGTGTATTGTTTTAGCATGTATGTCGTTCGCCTCTTATATGTGACTGACGTGGAATACTGAAAACCCATGCAGTATGGATGTTTCCGAAATACATGATTATGATTATGATTATGACGTTTCCGATCGAACTGAGCGCTGCTCGGACACACGCTAGTAGCGCTAGTAGCGCTTTCGTTCTCCATGGCAACCAGGCGTCAGCCAATCAAAAGCCAGAAAGGGAATACATTCTGGCTTTTCATTGGCTCACGCCTGGTTGCCATGGAGAACGAAAGCGCTACTAGCGCTACTAGCGTGCGTTCGAGCAGCGCTCTGATCCGTGAAGCAATCCGTGAAGCATCCGTGATGCATGACTGACTATCAGTATAAGTCATGAATAACAACAACATGCAAACTATACCAACTCGAATACAATAAGGGCGGAATGAATTGAACCCCAGACAAGCTATTATTCGCAAAGCACTCGGCACTGCGCCACAATAGCAAAGGGTGAGGGAAATGCATATTGGATACAATATTATTACGTCACAAGTTTCTGAAGTGTCAACTACTATGAAATACAGTGATAAAATACATTTAATAATGATTAACAAGAAAATTCAAACTTAAAAACAACAATTTTAATAAGTCTTTAATTAGCTTTCAACTCAAAATCAGATATATTTTGCAATGCTACACAAGAATCGCACCAGTGACGTCATTAACAAAGCCTGCTACGGGACTTGGGTATACTAATCAGGAACAACTCGCCACAATGGTTAAGTGCGCCGAGAAGCATGACAATGACTTTGTAAACAAATCGCCGACGCTAAATAGGTCGCCGTCGATGTGCATCGATGAGCTTCCGATTTAATTGCCAGTTTTGTGTTATTGTTTGTTAGTTTTTTGGGGAAAAAGTATTATTTTTCATGATAATATAAAACATAGTGTTATATACAGCCACAGACAAATTATACAATACTCCTAATCTTGAAAACAAATGAATCGATTTTCAAAAATTGAGGGTCGCAACCACTAACTATGCTGAAGTTGATGTGCATCGATGAGCTTCCGATTTTATTGCCACTTTTTCCAATCGCTGTTAGTTTTCGCCGGGCATATTATCACAACAAGCAGAACGCACAATATATTCTCCACTCCATTGCGTAAAAAAACAATACGGGAAAAGCCCGCAGTTTGATGAGGACCAAAAGTACTTGCAAGTACCGGTCGTTAAAAGTGTGGAACGCTTATCAACTTTAACTTGAAATATCTTTCGGTAGGAAAGTTTTCATGCAAAATGTGATGAATTTACAATATATTTTGGTCTCGTCTGGCGATTTCAAGTGCTAACTCCATTTTTGTGGAAAAAGGTCATTATTTCCCTTTAACGGTTTTTAGCCGACTGAACAATCCCAAAAGCAGAAACTGAACTAAATCACAGTTTGAACATTGGGCTAATAACACCGTGGTACCAAATTCATTCACACTGTTCTACGGCAGGAGACGTGACTGTTTGCACTTTGCAGTTTACCATAGCAAAGGAGAATCCGATCCAGAGTATGCTGTCCCTCTGCCAAGCCTGGCTCGGCACAGCGCTCTTCCTCCAGCACCTCAGCTGAGCCTGGCTGCGTAAAGGTAACAATGACCACAAATTGCGTGTGGCTGCGTATCATATCATGCCTGATTCTGAAGCATGTCAAGTCTGCTTTTACAAAACCGCATGCACAATATGTGTGATCATATGTCACTAGTATGACTAGTTCTAGTATGCCTCAATTTCATACAAAATAGGAATGAGCAGGTATTGAATCTTGATCTGGAATGTGAAATACACTACCTTTGTATGCACTACTCAGCAGGTCACAAATGAAGCTTACATATATGTTTTAGTATGCATAACAAATAACACGACATGCAACAAAGATCACTTACTCTGACTCAGCAATGGGATAATCTTGTCGAGAACAAACAAATAAATATTCAGTGCAAATCAACTCCCCAAACAAATGCAGCGGAAGGCGTTCTCCGGGAATGACGGATGGCCCACGACGGGCAGCCATGACGTCACATAGCGTTAGAATTGGCCTCGGGATTGATCTGCTTCCTTCATGTTTAAAACTTCCAAAAAGTGTATCTGGTTCCTACTTTGTCACATGGATTATATTTTTTTTTTGCTGTGTCAACGAACGGAAAAACGGTTATTTGCCTCAAGTCTTTTTTGAAGAACAAATTCACTTTCAAAGTAGGAACCAGATACACTTTTTGGAAGTTTTAAACATGAAGGAAGCAGATCAATCCCGAGGCCAATTCTAACGCTACGTGACGTCATGGCTGCCCGTCGTGGGCCATCCGTCATTCCCGGAGAACGCCTTCCGCTGCATTTGTTTGGGGAGTTGATTTGCACTGAATATTTATTTGTTTGTTCTCGACAAGATTATCCCATTGCTGAGTCAGAGTAAGTGATCTTTGTTGCATGTTGTGTTATTTGTTATGCATACTAAAAAATATATGTAAGCTTCATTTGTGACCTGCTGAGTAGTGCATACAAAGGTAGTGTATTTCACATTCCAGATCAAGATTCAATACCTGCTCATTCCTAATTTGTATGAAATTGAGGCATACTAGAACTAGACATACTAGTGACATATGATCACACATATTTTGCATGCGGTTTTGTAAAAGCAGACTTGACATGCTTCAGAATCAGGCATGATATGATACGCAGCCATACACAATTTGTGGTCATTGTTACCTTTACGCAGCCAGGCTCAGCTGAGGTGCTGGAGGAAGAGCGCTGTGCCGAGCCAGGCTTGGCAGAGGGACAGCATACTCTGGATCGGATTCTCCTTTGCTATGGTAAACTGCAAAGTGCAAACAGTCACGTCTCCTGCCGTAGAACAGTGTGAATGAATTTGGTACCACGGTGTTATTAGCCCAATGAACAGACTCAATGGCCCCTTGGCAAGCCGAGAGGCCCCTAAGCAGACTCTAATAGTCCCTGTGCAGGTTCGAGAGGCCCCTGGACAGGATCAATGGACCATTGGGAAAGCTCGAGAAGCCCCTGAACAGACTAATGGACCCTAGGCAGGTTCAAGAGGCCCTTGAACAGACCCAATGGGCCCCTGAGCAAGTTCGAGAGGCCCCTGGACAGGTTCGAGAGGCCCCTGAACAGACTCAATGGGCCCCTGGACAAGCTCGGGAGGCCTCTGGACAGGCTCTAATGGCCCCTGGGCAGGTTCGAGAGGCCCCTGAACAGACTCGATGGTGCTCTGGGAAAACTATAATGGGCCCCTGGGCAGGTTCAAGAGGCCCCAAAACAGACTATAATGGCCCCTGGCCAGGCTCGAGAGGCCCCTGAACATACTCAATGGGCCCCTGGACATGCTCGAGAGGCCACTGGGCAGGTTTTTGGGCCGTGGGTGGGCTTAATTGGCCCCTGCACAAGTGGACATGCTCTAGAGGCTCCTGGGCAGGTTTTTAGGGCCCCTGAGTGGGCTCAATGGGCCCCAGGGCATGCTCGAAAGGTCCCTGGGCATGTTTTTGCATCCTTGATTGGGCTCAATGGGCCCCTGGACATGCTGGAGAGGCCCCTGGACAGTTTTTTGGGCCCCTCGGTGGGCTCAATGGGCCCCTGGACATGCCTAAGAGGCCCCCTGGGCCGGCTTCGAAAGCCCTTCAGTGTATCTGAGGGCCCTTGGCATGCACCAGAGTGACCCTTGCCTGGTTTGAGGGTTCCTCTGTGACTTTTTGAAAGCCATTTAGCTAATGCAAATGGTATCTGGGCCAATCTCGGCGGGGCCCCCTGTGACCCGTAAGGGGGGGGGGGGGGCAATTGTCCCCCTTGCCCCCCCCCCCCCTGGCTGCGCCCCTGGAAATAACTTGCGTAGTTTCCAACCGATTACGATGTAACTTTCAGTTTCCTACTTTTGAACAATTTGACACATACTCTAATTGTGATGTTCTAACCCACATGACCAGTAACCTATGACCTGTTTCTCAAGGTCATGGCATGCGCAACTGGCGTACCGTAGTATCGATGCTTGTAACTTGTGCAGTTTGTTGTTCAGTATTTGTTGTTCAGGAACATATGCACAGGTGTTTCCAGGTGACAGTTGTGGTTTCCACTGAGATTGTGACCTCGATTGACCTTTTCAAAGGTCAACCGAAGTCATTGACCTCCGATGACCTCATATGACTTTTGTTTGGCTTCTGGCGGTTTCTAGGATAGTTTGTGACGCTGATTTCAAATTTGGGATCCATTTTACATAATTATATGTTCCACTGGGGTCATGGGCTTCCACAGGTCAACCGAGGTCACTGACCTCAGATGACCTGACCTGACCTTTTTGGAATTTGGCAGTTTCTAGGACATTTTGTGATGCTGATTTCAAATTTGGCACCCATTAAGCATTATGATATGCCCATTCACGATTCTAGCTCGATACAATTCAAATTATACGCATTTACAATTTGTATGACTTTTGGGTCATTGACATGACCTCAGAGGTCACCTAATGACCCAAGACTTTAAAATCGGATATCAGCGGCTTCCTCTCGTCACAAGCAACACGCTCATTTTTTAATCGAAGCTCTAGCTCAATTAGGGGCGAAACGCTAAGGGGGGGGGGGGGTCGTACCAACCCCCCTACCCGAACACATAGTGATTTTGCAACTGCTGAGCCGAGATTGTGTTCAAATTTGGTGTGTGGTTACTGGTTAGGGTCTCTCAGCCGCCACTTTCCCACAAGTCAGGGGTGGGGTGCTTCTGCACGTGAGTACGTGTGCACCACGTATTTGTATCTCAGAAACTACTTCCCTGAGCGAGTTGGAATTAACCATACATTTCCTTCTCTTTAGCTCGTTCATCGCCAACTACGGCGCCTTACTGGTTCGGTAAAACAAAGTTATGGAAGAAAAATAACGAATGCGGAATGACCTCAAGGTAAATAGATTTTACCTCGTGGAGGTCACAGGATAAAAATACCACATTATTTTTTTTGCATTGGCGGATCCAGAACGGGTGTTTTTTTGGGGGTGGGGAATTGAAAAAGTCTCACACAATTCTGAAAACGCATCGGATTTGGCTTGCTTATGCATTGATAGCTGATCTAAACCTAACTTTCCTCAGTAAAGGTTGCTTATATTTTCTTCTATATCAGGAAATGTGTCAATCTTGCGGCGATTTCAGGCGGTTTGGGGGAGGGGGCAATTGCCCATTTTGCCCAACCGTAGATCCGCCACTGGATCTTTGTATTTTGAAAAAGATGCGGGACTCGGGTGAAAATTGGACAAATTTAGCTATTTCCTTTGTATTTATATGCATTTTCATGTTTCCCCAATGACTTATAATTGGGAGGTCACAAAATAGACTTCACCCTAGGTCACCGTTGTAAAGTCATCCGAAATAGCAGAATTGTAGGTGTTTATGACCTGATTGAATCCTGTGAGTATCTAACTGATCGGTCAAACAATGTGGCTGCGGCACGACCTTACATTTTTGGAGGTGGGATCACTAGACTTGACTTGTGACGTGACCTGAGGAGACCCGAGGTAAACAAATTAAAAGTATTTGGGCAATTGATAGGCAAGCAGTTGTAACAAAAATGGCGGAGCGAAATGGCGTCGTTTTCCGCTATTTCCCAAAAAAAAACTAAGGGGGAGGGTATGTCCGCCCCCTGGATCCCCCACTGGCGGATCCAGGGGGCGGACATGAGGGGCAAATGAATGCCCCCCCCCCCCCCGCACGGGAATCTGGGGGGGGGGGGGGGGGAGGGGCATGCAATACAAGTATCCCCCTCCTGCGCGTTCCCTGCACTGAACGTGAAAAACGATGATCTTAGGAGAAAACTTCATGAAATCAGAAGTTTTTCTTCTCTCAAGTGATTGAGTTTGAAGTTTTTATGTATCCATTGCTTTCAATGATAGACAAAACAGCGCACCTGATGCGATTGAAGCAGCCCGGGTGACACGCGCCCTGCTGGGGGGTGGGGGGCAGATTCTGCCCCTCTCGGGTTTTCTCAATAACTCTAAAACTGGGATAGATATCAACGTGAAACTTTCAATACCTTATACTGCATCAATTCTACATCTTCTCACTAAATTTCAATGAAATTAATGTAGCATTTTGGGAGATAATAACGTTTTAATGATGTCATGTCATGCCATTTTTAGTGAAAAAATAAATGTTTGACAAATTGTAAAAAGTAGAGTTTCAAAGCAAATTGCAAATAAAAAACGTCAATAGAAAGGAAATGACATTCTCTTCCAAATAACCATCTCGGATTTGTGATTTTTTGTCTGTTGACCCCCAATGTTTTTCTCGGAAAAATGTCCACAAAATATTTTTTGTTAATTCGAAAAGTGATTTCTTAAACTCGAATACTAAAATAAGGTGACCGGCCAAAATCCGTGGAGGAAAAAAATGGGGGTACCTTTTTACCACAAAAAGATGCCACAAAAATGTTTTGCCCCCCAGTGGTTTTCCCTTAAAATAGGTCCTGCCCCCCCCCCCCCCCCCTCCAGATTCGCAGGATTTTAACATAAGCCCAATGGGGCTGGCCCCCAAACCCATGGCTGCCCCCACACTCAAAATTTTGTGGCGACGCCACTGCCTATAGATAGGTGGCTTGTTGACTAAGTTAGCGTACTTTCGTTTCGAAAAAAGCTGAGCGACTTATACATGCGCATTACTGCTAAGTTTCGGTGGCATGGCCCTGTTAATTAACCACAGTCCACACAGGCACGTAGCCAGGATTTCGTCGGGGGGGGGGGGGGGGTGGCGCATCGAAAGGGCCCCTTCCCGAGCGTTGAAAGGGCCCCTTCCCAAGCGTTGAAAGGGCCAAACAAAACGGATGAAAAGGCACGTTACAAGAATGGAGAATGCAGTATGGCAGGTATGGCATGGGCCATACCAACACTTTTAGGAGCTGGAGTAAGTAAACCGAGGGGTTTAGAACCAGCGATTTGGAGGGGATTTCAACTTTGGAACCAGCGACACCAGTTTGGAATCAGCTATACCAACTTCGAATATTTTTTAGGCCCAAGCCCTGGAACCCTTAAAGGGAAATAATGACCTTTTTCCACAAAAATGGAGTTAGCACTTGAAATCGCCAGACGAGACCAAAATGTATTGTAAATTCATCACATTTTGCATGAAAACTTTCCTACCGAAGGATATTTCAAGTTAAAGTTGATAAGCGTTCCACACTTTTAACGACCGGTACTTGCAAGTACTTTTGGTCCTCATCAAACTGCGGGCTTTTCCCGTATTGTTTTTTACGCAATGGAGTGGAAAATATATTGTGCGTTCTACTCGTTGTGATTATATGCCCGGCGATCTTCTAAAACTAACAGCGATTGGAAAAAGTGGCAATAAAATCGGAAGCTCATCGATGCACATCCACGGCGGCATAGTTAGTGGTTGCGACCCTCAATTTGTGCAAATCGATTCATTTGTTTTCAACATTAGGAGTATTGTATAATTTGTCTGTGGCTGTATATAACACTATGCTTTATAGTATCATGAAAAATAATAACTTTTCCCCAAAAAACTAACAAACAATAACACAAAACTGGCAATTAAATCGGAAGCTCATCGATGCACATCGACGGCGACCTATTTAGCGTCGGCGATTTGTTTACAAAGTCATTGTCATGCTTCTCGGCGCACTTAACCATTGTGGCGAGTTGTAGCGAGTAGCGCCTTCGTTCTCCATGGCAACCAGGCGTGAGCCAATGAAAAGCCAGAACGTATTCCCTTTCTGGCTTTTGATTGGCTAACGCCTGGTTGCCATGGAGAACGAAAGCGCTACTAGCGCTACTAGCGTGTGTCCGAGCAGCGCTCAGTTTGATCGGAAACGTCACAGAGCCTCCAAAAATGCCGCGCACTCGATGTAAACAATGGTAGGGAAGGACGAATTTGTCAATGACCTTCATGAAGTACACAAGGTACTTGTTTTGTATTTTTCCAAACTTACAACTTTGAATTTGGGAATAATTTTATTTAATTCTTAAATTTAAATAAAATAATTTTAAAACCATAACGATAGCCTAAGAAATTGTTGCTAACAAAATCAAAAGGTCATTATTTCCCTTTAAAGGAACTGCGCCGCGGAGCGGTGCGAATTTTTAAATTTTATGCCCTGGATATGCATTTTTCCTCTTGAGGTGCTTGAGGTGTGTATTGAAGCTTGAAGTGCTTGCAATTTGAGAGCAGTCATGTGCTAAAAGTGTGGGGGGAACAAAAGACACTCTGTCCCCCCCAACTTTGAAGTTGGAGGACATGTCCCTCCCCCGTCCCCCCGGTGGCGGAGCCCATGACTGTTGCAAAATGGACGAAGTTACCTACTCACCCAAAGTTCACTTGGATTCTTGACCCATTGCTCTTCCTGATTTAAAAACATTTTTGTTTCTAAACCCTTAAAAAAGTGTTTTTGACGTTTTGTTTTATTTCCACGCGTGAACGATCGGACCTATTCAGGCGTGAATTTGTTCGCATACCGCTGACCTAAAAATATTCAGGCGTGTGTAGTGCGGGACAGTATATCTTCAGGCGTGTGTAGTGCTGGACAGCATATCTTCAGGCGTGTGTAGTGCGGGATAGCATATTTTCAGGCGTGTGTAGTGCGGGGCAGTATATCTTCAGGCGTGTGTAGTGCGGGACAGTATATCTTCAGGCGTGTGTAGTGCGGGGCAGCATATCTTCAGGCGTGTGTAGTGCGGGACAGTATATCTTCAGGCGTGTGTAGTGCGGGGCAGCATATCTTCAGGCGTGTGTAGTGCGGGGCAGCATATCTTCAGGCGTGTGTAGTGCGGGATAGCATATTTTCAGGCGTGTGTCGAGTGCGGGGCAGCATAACTTCATCAATGTGTAGTGTGGCACAATGCTACTAAATGTTCTACTGTTCCGCGCATGGTTGGAGCTTTTCAGAAAAAGAAAAGCTCCACCGTCGCACGAACGTCGCAGAAGAAAGTGCTACCAGATGGCGTACATGTTGAGTGTATCTTACGGTGTGCATTTTAAAACCGGCGGCGCACATACAGCGGCACTGTTTACCTAATTCGATTCACCATAAAATCGGGAGGTGTGACGCGTTTGTGACGTACATCTGAAAATGACGTCATGTTGTATATCATTTTATTTCATGAATATCTCCACAGTTCCCGGGTTTTATGACAAATTAATAGCAGAATCATTATCTGCGTACTCTGTTTAGTCATTTTATAGCATGCGCTGGAATCTACCAAGGTCGATACTTCCCTTTAAGTCGCCCTTTTGAGTGTCATGTTTCCTGTCGTTGACGCCGGCCTTCCCATGAGGCAGGACACATTGACCAGCAGACGGCACACTCAGGCGGCCAGCTGACGGCACACTCAGGCAGCCAGCTGACGGCACACTCAGGCAGCCAGCTGACCGCACACTGCTCTCCCTCTCGTTTCGGGACGACAGAGCCATGGCTGCCGCGGTGGAATGCAGGAGCGACTCAGCGACTCAGCGCTGCTGATGCCATTCGTGCCGCGCTGGAGCTGGCCAGGGGGGGGGGGGGCAGGGCCGTCCCCAGTCAGCCGGATCGGCGCGGTTCTCACAACAATGGCCGCGTCAGGACAGGACGCGGCCGGCGCGACAGCCGGCTATCAGTGCGGCATCGACGGCCCTCCCGGCCCCTCCCCTCCCCGTCCGTCGGCAGGGAGGGGAGGGGAGGGGAAGGCCGCTGGTTGCACCGCGAAGGTCGGCTGCCACCAGAGAGGCAGAAGGAGGCCCTCCCGGGGCGATGCCGCCGTCTTCTCCCGATCTGGCCGCCAGTTGTTGTGTCGCAGCAGCGGGGCTGCAGTGCACCAGTGTAGTGATGCACTACCGACGCACGGGCAGCCGCGTCGCTGGCAGAGCGGAGGTGGCGACCAGAGTACTTATGTCAATGGCGACTCCTGTCCACAGCCCACAGCCCACAGGCCACAGGCCACAGAGTAGCAACCACACACGATACTGACACGTTAGCGCGTAATGGGGGATGGAGTTAGTGGAAGCTGAACTAGAATGACCAATATTGCCAAAGGAACCATACCAAATATAGTACGCGCAGAGAGTCATGTTATGGTATGCTGTGCGACGAATTTTTAAAGTTTGTTTGTGGTATTGCTATATGATGAATATATGTTAAACAAGTACTTATACAAACTTATACGTTCAAGATAAACCCAACTTAAAGTAAAAAGATATTGAAGTTCGTGTCAAATCGAGATTTCCAAGTTTGAACTGGTTTACCTTGGCCTCCCTGCAATAATTATTCATTTAGATGCATTCGCAAGGAAACTGCATGGCGTCGCATTTTCGCCAACTCTGATTTATTTAATTTGATCTGTAAATGTTGAACTAAAGTTATATTTTTGTTATCGATCCTTGAAATTCGATAAACAAACAGGACGAAATATTTCACAAATTAACAGCAACCGCCTGGTGATGTTAACAACATTGGACAAGTCTAGTCGTCTACCAGGGAAATCGGTGGCCTTTATGTAGGTTCGTCCTACAATATCCCAACATACCAATATGTAGCGCGGAACCACGGGTGGAGTTTCCTATTCAATTGGTGGGGCACCTGCCCCACCAACTTTGTGTTTTGCCCCACCAACTTTTGTCAGATTTGAAGGTTCCCTGGCGTTAAAATGGTAATTTTTCGCTACAAACATGCCAACCAGCCAGCCAATATGACATTTTGCCCCACCAACTTTTTCTGAAAAGCTCCACCCATGCGCGGAACAGTAGAACATTTAGTAGCATTGTGCCACACTACACATTGATGAAGTTATGCTGTCCCGCACTACACACGCCTGAAGATATGCTATCCCGCACTACTCACGCCTGAAGATATGCTGCCCCGCACTACACACGCCTGAAGATATACTGTCCCGCACTACACACGCCTGAAGATATACTGCCCCGCACTACACACGCCTGAAAATATGCTATCCCGCACTACACACGCCTGAAGATATGCTGTCACGCACTACACACGCCTGAAGATATACTGTCCCGCACTACACACGCCTGAATATTTTTAGGTCAGCGGTATGCGAACAAATTCACGTCTGAATAGGTCCGATCGTTCATGCGTGGAAATAAAACAAAACGTCAAAAACACTTTTTTAAGGGTTTAGAAACAAAAAAATGTTTTTAAATCAGGAAGAGCAATGGGTCAAGAATCCAAGTGAACTTTGGGTGAGTAGGTAACTTCGTCCATTTTGCAACAGTCATGGGCTCCGCCACCGGGGGGACGGGGGAGGGACATGTCCTCCAACTTCAAAGTTGGGGGGGACAGAGTGTCTTTTGTCCCCCCCCCCACACTTTTAGCACATGACTGCTCTCAAATTGCAAGCACTTCAAGCTTGAATACACACCTCAAGCACCTCAAGAGGAAAAATGCATATCCAGGGCATAAGATTTAAAAATTCGCACCGCTCCGCGGCGCAGTTCCTTTAAAGGGAAATAATGACCTTTTGATTTTGTTAGCAACAATTTCTTAGGCTATCGTTATGGTTTTAAAATTATTTTATTTAAATTTAAGAATTAAATAAAATTATTCCCAAATTCAAAGTTGTAAGTTTGGAAAAATACAAAACAAGTACCTTGTGTACTTCATGAAGGTCATTGACAAATTCGTCCTTCCCTACCATTGTTTACATCGAGTGCGCGGCATTTTTGGAGGCTCTGTGACGTTTCCGATCAAACTGAGCGCTGCTGGGACACACGCTAGTAGCGCTAGTAGCGCTTTCGTTCTCCATGGCAACCAGGCGTTAGCCAATCAAAAGCCAGAAAGGGAACACGTTCTGGCTTTTCATTGGCTCACGCCTGGTTGCCATGGAGAACGAAAGCGCTACTCGCTACAACTCGCCACAATGGTTAAGTGCGCCGAGAAGCATGACAATGACTTTGTAAACAAATCGCCGACGCTAAATAGGTCGCCGTCGATGTGCATCGATGAGCTTCCGATTTAATTGCCAGTTTTGTGTTATTGTTTGTTAGTTTTTTGGGGAAAAGTTATTATTTTTCATGATACTATAAAGCATAGTGTTATATACAGCCACTGACAAATTATACAATACTCCTAATGTTGAAAACAAATGAATCGATTTGCACAAATTGAGGGTCGCAACCACTAACTATGCCGCCGTGGATGTGCATCGATGAGCTTCTGATTTTATTGCCACTTTTTCCAATCGCTGTTAGTTTTAGAAGATCGCCGGGCATATAATCACAACGAGTAGAACGCACAATATGTTTTCCACTCCATTGCGTAAAAAACAATACGGGAAAAGCCCGCAGTTTGATGAGGACCAAAAGTACTTGCAAGTACCGGTCGTTAAAAGTGTGGAACGCTTATCAACTTTAACTTGAAATATCTTTCGGTAGGAAAGTTTTCATGCAAAATGTGATGAATTTACAATATATTTTGGTCTCGTCTGGCGATTTCAAGTGCTAACTCCATTTTTGTGGAAAAAGGTCATTATTTCCCTTTAAGGGTTCCAGGGCTTGGGCCTAAAAATATTCGAAGTTGGTATAGCTGATTCCAAACTGGTGTCGCTGGTTCCAAAGTTGAAATCCCCTCCAAATCGCTGGTTCTAAACCCCTCGGTTTACTTACTCCAGCTCCTAAAAGTGTTGGTATGGCCCATGCCATACCTGCCATACTGCATTCTCCATTCTTGTAACGTGCCTTTTCATCCGTTTTGTTTGGCCCTTTCAACGCTTGGGAAGGGGCCCTTTCAACGCTCGGGAAGGGGCCCTTTCGATGCGCCACCCCCCCCCCCCCCCGACGAAATCCTGGCTACGTGCCTGTGTGGACTGTGGTTAATTAACAGGGCCATGCCACTGCAACTTAGCAGTAATGCGCATGTATAAGTCGCTCAGCTTTTTTTCGAAACGAAAGTACGCTAACTTAGTCAACAAGCCACCTCTCTATAGGCAGTGGCGTCGCCACAGAATTTTGAGTGTGGGGGGCAGCCATGGGTTTGGGGGCCAGCCCCATTGGGCTTATGTTAAAATCCTGCGAATCTGGAGGGGGGGGGGGGGGGGGCAGGGCCTGTTTTAAGGGAAAACCACTGGGGGGCAAAACATTTTTGTGGCATCTTTTTGTGGCAAAAAGGTACCCCCATTTTTTTCCTCCACGGATTTTGGCCGGTCACATTATTTTAGTATTCGAGCTTAAGAAATCACTTTTCGAATTAACAAAAAAAAAAATTGTGGACATTTTTCCGAGAAAAACATTGGGGGTCAACAGACAAAAAATCACAAATCCGAGATAGTTATTTGGAAGAGAATGTCATTTCTTTTCTATTGACGTTTTTTATTTGCAATTTGCTTTGAAACTCTATTTTTTACAATTTGTCAAACATTTATTTTTTCACTAAAAATGGCATGACATGACATCATTAAAACGTTATTATCTCACAAAATGCTGCATTAATTTCATTGAAATTTAGTGAGAAGATGTAGAATTGATGCAGTATAAGGTATTGAAAGTTTCACGTTGATATCTATCCCAGTTTTAGAGTTATTGAGAAAACCCGAGAGGGGCAGAATCTGCCCCCCACCCCCCAGCAGGGCGCGTGTCACCCGGGCTGCTTCAATTGCATCAGGTGCGCTGTTTTGTCTATTATTGAAAGCAATGGATACATAAAAACTTCAAACTCAATCACTTGAGAGAAGAAAAACTTCTGATTTCATGAAGTTTTCTCCTAAGATCATCGTTTTTCACGTTCAGTGCAGGGAACGCGCAGGAGGGGGGGGGGGATACTTGTATTGCATGCCCCTCCCCCCCCCCAGATTCCCGTGCGGGGGGGGGCATTCATTTGCCCCTCATGTCCGCCCCCTGGATCCGCCAGTGGGGGATCCAGGGGGCGGACATACCCTCCCCCTTAGTTTTTTTTTTTGGAAATAGCGGAAAACGACGCCATTTCGCTCCGCCATTTTTGTTACAACTGCTTGCCTATCAATTGCCCAAATACTTTTAATTTGTTTACCTCGGGTCTCCTCAGGTCACGTCACAAGTCAAGTCTAGTGATCCCACCTCCAAAAATGTAAGGTCGTGCCGCAGCCACATTGTTTGACCGATCAGTTAGATACTAACAGGATTCAATCAGGTCATAAACACCTACAATTCTGCTATTTCGGATGACTTTACAACGGTGACCTAGGGTAAAGTCTATTTTGTGACCTCCCAATTATAAGTCATTGGGGAAACATGAAAATGCATATAAATACAAAGGAAATAGCTAAATTTGTCCAATTTTCACCAGAGTCCCGCATCTTTTTCAAAATACAAAGATCCAGTGGCGGATCTACGGTTGGGCAAAATGGGCAATTGCCCCCTCCCCAAACCGCCTGAAATCGCCGCAAGATTGACACATTTCCTGATATAGAAGAAAATATAAGCAACCTTTACTGAGGAAAGTTAGGTTTAGATCAGCTATCAATGCATAAGCAAGCCAAATCCGATGCGTTTTCAGAATTGTGTGAGACTTTTTCAATTCCCCACCCCCAAAAAAAAACCGTTCTGGATCCGCCAATGCAAAAAAATAATGTGGTATTTTTATCCTGTGACCTCCACGAGGTAAAATCTATTTACCTTGAGGTCATTCCGCATTCGTTATTTTTCTTCCATAACTTTGTTTTACCGAACCAGTAAGGCGCCGTAGTTGGCGATGAACGAGCTAAAGAGAAGGAAATGTATGGTGAATTCCAACTCGCTCAGGGAAGTAGTTTCTGAGATACAAATACGTGGTGCACACGTACTCACTTACAGAAGCACCCCACCCCTGACTTGTGGGAAAGTGGCGGCTGAGAGACCCTAACCAGTAACCACACACCAAATTTGAACACAATCTCGGCTCAGCAGTTGCAAAATCACTATGTGTTCGGGTAGGGGGTTGGTACGACCCCCCCCCCTTAGCGTTTCGCCCCTAATTGAGCTAGAGCTTCGATTAAAAAAATGAGCGTGTTGCTTGTGACGAGAGGAAGCCGCTGATATCCGATTTTAAAGTCTTGGGTCATTAGGTGACCTCTGAGGTCATGTCAATGACCCAAAAGTCATACAAATTGTAAATGCGTATAATTTGAATTGTATCGAGCTAGAATCGTGAATGGGCATATCATAATGCTTAATGGGTGCCAAATTTGAAATCAGCATCCAAAATGTCCTAGAAACTGCCAAATTCCAAAAAGGTCAGGTCAGGTCATCTGAGGTCAGTGACCTCGGTTGACCTGTGGAAGCCATGACCCCAGTGGAACATATAATTATGTAAAATGGATCCCAAATTTGAAATCAGCGTCACAAACTATCCTAGAAACCGCCAGAAGCCAAACAAAAGTCATATGAGGTCATCGGAGGTCAATGACCTCGGTTGACCTTTGAAAAGGTCAATCGAGGTCACAATCTCAGTGGAAACCACAACTGTCACTGGAAACACCTGTGCATATGTTCCTGAACAACAAATACTGAACAACAAACTGCACAAGTTACAAGCATCGATACTACGGTACGCCAGTTGCGCATGACATGACCTTGAGAAACAGGTCATAGGTTACTGGTCATGTGGGTTAGAACATCACAATTAGAGTATGTGTCAAATTGTTCAAATGTAGGAAACTGAAAGTTACATCGTAATCGGTTGGAAACTACGCAAGTTATTTCCAGGGGCGCAGCCAGGGGGGGGGGGGCAAGGGGGGGCAATTGCCCCCCCCCCCCTTACGGGTCACAGGGGGCCCCGCCGAGATTGGCCCAGATACCATTTGCATTAGCTAAATGGCTTTCAAAAAGTCACAGAGGAGCCCTCAAACCAGGCAAGGGTCACTCTGGTGCATGCCAAGGGCCCTCAGAGACACTGAAGGGCTTTCGAAGCCGGCCCAGGGGCCTCTTAGGCATGTCCAGGGGCCCATTGAGCCCACCGAGGGGCCCAAAAAACTGTCCAGGGGCCT
>JAXIVJ010007148.1:0-62340 GCA_036785665.1 Chirona hameri
GGCGGGTGTGATGGTGATGGGACGGGGAGGAGAGGGGCGGGGTGTGATGGTGATGGGACGGGGAGGAGAGGGGCGGGATGTGATGGTGATGGGACGGGGAGGAGAGGGGCGGGTGTGATGGTGATGGGACGGAGAGGAGAGAGGGGCGGGGTGTGATGGTGATGGGACGGAGAGGAGAGGGACGGGGTGTGATGGTGATGGGACGGAGAGGAGAGGGGCGGGGTGTGATGGTGATGGGACGAAGAGGAGAGGGGCGGGTGTGATGGTGATGGGACGGAGAGGAGAGGGGCGGGTGTGATGGTGATGGGACGGAGAGGAGAGGGGTGGGTGTGATGGTGATGGGACGGAGAGGAGAGGGGCGGGGTTTGATGGTGATGGGACGGAGAGGAGAGGGGCGGGTGTGATGGTGATGGGACGGGGAGGAGAGGGGCGGGTGTGATGGTGATGGGACGGAGAGGAGAGGGGCGGGTGTGATGGTGATGGGACGGGGAGGAGAGGGGCGGGTGTGATGGTGATGGGACGGAGAGGAGAGGGGCGGGTGTGATGGTGATGTGGCGGGAGGAGAGGGGCGGGTGTGATGGTGATGGGACGGAGAGGAGAGGGGCGGGTGTGATGGTGATGGGACGGGGAAGAGAGGGGCGGGTGTGATGGTGATGGGACGGAGAGGAGAGGGGCGGGTTGTGATGGTGATGGGACGGAGAGGAGAGGGGCGGGTGTGATGGTGATGGGACGGAGAGGAGAGGGGCGGGGTGTGATGGTGATGGGACGGAGAGGAGAGGGGCGGGGTGTGATGGTGATGGGACGGAGAGGAGAGGGGCCGGGTGTGATGGTGATGGGACGGAGAAGAGAGGGGCGGGGTGTGATGGTGATGAGAGGGGCGGGGTGGGACGGAGAGGAGAGGGGCGGGTGTGATGGTGATGTGACGGGGAGGAGAGGGGCGGGGTGTGATGGTGATGGGACGGAGAAGAGAGGGGCGGGTGTGATGGTGATGGAAGGGGCGGGTGTGATGGTGATGGGACGGGGAGGAGAGGGGCGGGTGTCATGGTGATGGGAGGGACGGGGTGTGATGGTGATGGGACGGAGAGGAGAGGGGCGGGTGTCATGGTGATGGGAGGGGCGGGTGTGATGGTGATGGGACGGAGAGGAGAGGGGCGGGGGTGTGATGGTGATGGGAAGGGGAGGAGAGGGGCGGGTGTCATGGTGATGGGAGGGGCGGGTGTGATGGTGATGGGACGGAGAGGAGAGGGGCGGGGTGTGATGGTGATGGGACGGGGAGGAGAGGGGCGGGTGTGATGGTGATGGGACGGAGAGGAGAGGGGCGGGGTGTGATGGTGATGGGACGGGGAGGAGAGGGGCGGGTGTGATGGTGATGGGGCGGAGAGGAGAGGGGCGGGTGTCATGGTGATGGGAGCGGCGGGGTGTGATGGTGATGGGGCGGAGAGGAGAGGGGCGGGTATGATGGAGATGGGACGGAGAGGAGAGGGGCGGGGTGTGATGGTGATGGGACGGAGAGGAGAGGGGCGGGGTGTGATGGTGATGGGACGGAGAGGAGAGGGGCGGGTGTGATGGTGATATGACGGAGAGGAGAGGGGCGGGGTGTGATGGTGATGGGACGGAGAGGAGAGGGGCGGGTGTGATGGTGATGGGACGGAGAGGAGAGGGGCGGGGTGTGATGGTGATGGGACGGAGAGGAGAGGGGCGGGGTGTGATGGTGATGGGACGGAGAGGGGCGGGGTGTGATGGTGATGGGACGGAGAGGAGAAGGGGCGGGTGTGATGGTGATGGGACGGAGAGGAGAGGGGCGGGTGTGATGGTGATGGGACGGAGAGGAGAGGGGCGGGGTGTGATGGTGATGGGACGGAGAGGAGAGGACGGGTGTGATGGAGATGGGACGGAGAGGAGAGGGGCGGGGTGTGATGGTGATGGGACGGAGAGGAGAGGGGCGGGTGTGATGGTGATGGGACGGAGAGGAGAGGGGCGGGTGTGATGGTGATATGACGGAGAGGAGAGGGACGGGGTGTGATGGTGATGGGACGGAGAGGAGAGGGGCGGGGTGTGATGGTGATGGGACTGGGAGGAGAGGGGCGGGTGTGATGGTGATGGGACGGAGAGGAGAGGGACGGGGTTTGATGGTGATGGGACGGAGAGGAGAGGGGCGGGGTGTGATGGTGATGGGACGGGGAGGAGAGGGGCGGGGTGTGATGGTGATGGGACGGGGAGGAGAGGGGCGGGTGTGATGGTGATGGGACGGAGAGGAGAGGGGCGGGTGTGATGGTGATGGGACGGAGAGGAGAGGGGCGGGTGTGATGGTGATGGGACGGAGAGGAGAGGGACGGGGTGTGATGGTGATGGGACGGAGAGGAGAGGGACGGGGTGTGATGGTGATGGGACGGAGAGGAGAGGGGCGGGTGTGATGGTGATGGGACGGAGAGGAGAGGGGCGGGTGTGATGGTGATGGGACGGAGAGGAGAGGGACGGGGTGTGATGGTGATGGGACGGGGAGGAGAGGGGCGGGTGTGATGGTGATGGGACGGAGAGGAGAGGGACGGGGTGTGATGGTGATGGGACGGAGAGGAGAGGGACGGGGTGTGATGGTGATGGGACGGAGAAGAGAGGGGCGGGGTGTGATGGTGATGGGACGGAGAGGAGAGGGGCGGGTGTCATGGTGATGGGAGGGGCGGGTGTGATGGTGATGGGACGGAGAGGAGAGGGGCGGGTGTGATGGTGATATGACGGAGAGGAGAGGGGCGGGGTTTGATGGTGATGGGACGGAGAGGAGAGGGGCGGTGTGATGGTGATATGACGGAGATGAGAGGGGCGGGGTGTGATGGTGATGGGACGGAGAGGAGAGGGACGGGGTGTGATGGTGATGGGACGGGGAGGAGAGGGGCGGGTGTGATGGTGATATGACGGAGAGGAGAGGGACGGGGTGTGATGGTGATGGGACGGAGAGGAGAGGGACGGGGTGTGATGGTGATGGGACGGAGAGGAGAGGGGTGGGTGTGATTGTGATGGGACGGAGAGGAGAGGGACGGGGTGTGATGGTGGTGGGACGGAGAGGAGAGGGGCGGGTGTGATGGTGATGGGACGGAGAGGAGAGGGACGGGGTGTGATGGTGATGGGACGGAGAGGAGAGGGGCGGGGTTTGATGGTGATGGGACGGAGAGGAGAGGGGCGGGTGTGATGGTGATGGGAGGGGCGGGTGTGATGGTGATGGGACGGAGAGGAGAGGGGCGGGTGTGATGGTGATATGACGGAGAGGAGAGGGACGGGTGTGATGGTGATGGGACGGAGAGGAGAGGGGCGGGTGTGATGGTGATGGGACGGAGAGGAGAGGGGCGGGTGTGATGGTGATGGGAGGGGCGGGTGTGATGGTGATGGGACGGAGAGGAGAGGGGCGGGTGTGATGGTGATATGACGGAGATGAGAGGGGCGGGGTGTGATGGTGATGGGACGGAGAGGAGAGGGGCGGGGTGTGATGGTGATGGGACGGAGAAGAGAGGGGCGGGTGTGATGGTGATGGGACGGAGAGGAGAGGGGCGGGGTGTGATGGTGATGGGACGGAGAGGAGAGGGGCGGGGTGTGATGGAGATGGGACGGAGAGGAGAGGGGCGGGGTGTGATGGTGATGGGACGGAGAGGAGAGGGGCGGGTGTGATGGTGATGGGACGGAGAGGAGATGGGCGGGTGTGATGGTGATGGGACGGAGAGGAGAGGGGCGGGTGTGATGGTGATATGACGGAGATGAGAGGGGCGGGGTGTGATGGTGATGGGACGGAGAGGAGAGGGGCGGGGTGTGATGGTGATGGGACGGAGAGGAGAGGGGCGGGGTGTGATGGAGATGGGACGGAGAGGAGAGGGGCGGGTGTGATGGTGATGGGACGGAGAGGAGAGGGGCGGGTGTGATGGTGATATGACGGAGAGGAGAGGGGCGGGGTGTGATGGAGATGGGACGGAGAGGAGAGGGGCGGGGTGTGATGGTGATGGGACGGAGAGGAGAGGGGCGGGTGTGATGGTGATGGGACGGAGAGGAGAGGGGCGGGTGTGATGGTGATATGACGGAGAGGAGAGGGGCGGAGTTTGATGGTGATGGGACGGAGAGGAGAGGGGGCGGGTGTGATGGTGATGGGACGGAGAGGGACGGGGTGTGATGGTGATGGGACGGAGAGGAGAGGGGCGGGGTGTGATGGTGATGGGACGGGGAGGAGAGGGGCGGGTGTGATGGTGATGGGACGGAGAGGAGAGGGGCGGGGTGTGATGGTGATGGGACGGGGAGGAGAGGGGCGGGTGTGATGGTGATGGGACGGGGAGGAGAGGGGCGGGTGTGATGGTGATGGGACGGAGAGGAGAGGGGCGGGTGTGATGGTGATGGGACGGAGAGGAGAGGGACGGGGTGTGATGGTGATGGGACGGAGAGGAGAGGGGCGGGGTGTGATGGTGATGGGACGGAGAGGAGAGGGGCGGGGTGTGATGGTGATGGGACGGAGAGGAGAGGGACGGGGTGTGATGGTGATGGGACGGAGAGGAGAGGGGCGGGGTGTGATGGTGATGGGACGGAGAGGAGAGGGGCGGGTGTCATGGTGATGGGAGGGGCGGGTGTGATGGTGATGGGACGGAGAGGAGAGGGGCGGGTGTGATGGTGATATGACGGAGAGGAGAGGGGGGCGGGGTTTGATAGTGATGGGACGGAGAGGAGAGGGGCGGGTGTGATGGTGATGGGACGGAGAGGAGAGGGACGGGGTGTGATGGCGATGGGACGGAGAGGAGAGGGGCGGGGTGTGATGGTGATGGGACGGGGAGGAGAGGGGCGGGTGTGATGGTGATGGGACGGAGAGGAGAGGGGCGGGGTGTGATGGTGATGGGACGGGGAGGAGAGGGGCGGGGTGTGATGGTGATGGGACGGGGAGGAGAGGGGCGGGTGTGATGGTGATGGGACGGAGAGGAGAGGGGCGGGTGTGATGGTGATGGGACGGAGAGGAGAAGGACGGGGTGTGATGGTGATGGGACGGGGAGGAGAGGGGCGGGTGGGATGGTGATGGGACGGAGAGGAGAGGGGCGGGTGTGATGGTGATATGACGGAGAGGAGAGGGGCGGGTGTGATGGTGATGGGACGGAGAGGAGAGGGACGGGGTGTGATGGTGATGGGACGGGTAGGAGAGGGGTGGGTGTCATGGTGATGGGACGGAGAGGAGAGGGGCGGGTGTGATGGTGATGGGACGGAGAGGAGAGGGACGGGGTGTGATGGTGATGGGACGGGGAGGAGAGGGGCGGGTGTGATGGTGATGGGACGGAGAGGAGAGGGGCGGGTGTGATGGTGATATGACGGAGAGGAGAGGGGCGGGGTGTGATGGTGATGGGACGGAGAGGAGAGGGGCGGGTGTCATGGTGATGGGACGGAGAGGAGAGGGACGGGGTGTGATGGTGATGGAACGGAGAGGAGAGGGGCGAGTGTGATGGTGATGGGACGGGGAGGAGAGGGGCGGGGTGTGATGGTGATATGACGGAGAGGAGAGGGGCGGGATGTGATGGTGATGGGACGGAGAGGAGAGGGGCGGGTGTGATGGTGATATGACGGAGAGGAGAGGGGCGGGGTGTGATGGTGATGGGACGGAGAGGAGAGGGGCGGGTGTCATGGTGATGGGACGGAGAGGAGAGGGACGGGGTGTGATGGTGATGGAACGGAGAGGAGAGGGGCGAGTGTGATGGTGATGGGACGGGGAGGAGAGGGGCGGGGTGTGATGGTGATATGACGGAGAGGAGAGGGGCGGGATGTGATGGTGATGGGACGGA
Source organism: Chirona hameri (assembly GCA_036785665.1). Lineage (NCBI taxonomy): Eukaryota > Metazoa > Arthropoda > Thecostraca > Balanomorpha > Balanidae > Chirona > Chirona hameri. The sequence goes on from JAXIVJ010007148.1 coordinate 5,790, forward strand.
GAGGAGAGGGGCGGGGTGTGATGGTGATGGGACGGAGAGGAGAGGGGCGGGTGTCATGGTGATGGGAGGGGCGGGTTTGATGGTGATGGGACGGAGAGGAGAGGGGCGGGTATGATGGAGATGGGACGGAGAGGAGAGGGGCGGGGTGTGATGGTGATAGGACGGAGAGGAGAGGGGCGGGTGTGATGGTGATGGGACGGAGAGGAGAGGGGCGGGGTGTGATTGTGATGGGACGGAGAGGAGAGGGGCGGGGTGTGATGGTGATGGGACGGAGAGGAGAGGGGCGGGGTGTGATGGTGATGGGACGGAGAGGAGAGGGGCGGGTGTCATGGTGATGGGACGGAGAGGAGAGGGGCGGGGTGTGATGGTGATGGGACGGAGAGGAGAGGGGCGGGTGTCATGGTGATGGGAGGGGCGGGTGTGATGGTGATGGGACGGGGAGGAGAGGGGCGGGTGTGATGGTGATGGGACGGAGAGGAGAGGGGCGGGGTGTGATGGTGATGGGACGGAGAGGAGAGGGGCGGGGTGTGATGGTGATGGGACGGGGAGGAGAGGGGCGGGTGTGATGGTGATGGGACGGAGAGGAGAGGGGCGGGGTGTGATGGTGATGGGACGGGGAGGAGAGGGGCGGGTGTGATGGTGATGGGACGGAGAGGAGAGGGGCGGGTGTGATGGTGATGGGACGGGGAGGAGAGGGGCGGGTGTGATGGTGATGGGACGGAGAGGGGCGGGGTGTGATGGTGATGGGACGGAGAGGAGAGGGGCGGGTGTGATGGTGATGGGACGGAGAGGAGAGGGGCGGGGTGTGATGGTGATGGGACGGAGAGGAGAGGGGCGGGATGTGATGGTGATGGGACGGAGAGGAGAGGGGCGGGTGTGATGGTGATGGGAGGGGCGGGGTGTGATGGTGATGGGACGGAGAGGAGAGGGGCGGGGTGTGATGGTGATGGGACGGAGAGGAGAGGGGCGGGGTGTGATGGTGATGGGACGGAGAGGAGAGGGACGGGGTGTGATGGTGATGGGACGGAGAGGAGAGGGACGGGGTGTGATGGTGATGGGACGGAGAGGAGAGGGGCGGGGTGTGATGGTGATGGGACGGAGAGGAGAGGGACGGGGTGTGATGGTGATGGGACGGAGAGGAGAGGGGCGGGGTGTGATGGTGATGGGACGGAGAGGAGAGGGGCGGGGTGTCATGGTGATGGGACGGAGAGGAGAGGGGCGGGGTGTGATGGTGATGGGACGGGGAGGAGAGGGGCGGGTGTGATGGTGATGGGACGGAGAGGAGAGGGGCGGGGTGCGATGGTGATGGGACGGAGAGGAGAGGGACGGGGTGTGATGGTGATGGGACGGAGAGGAGAGGGGCGGGGTGTGATGGTGATGGGACGGGGGGAGAGGGACGGGGTGTGATGGTGATGGGACGGAGAGGAGAGGGGCGGGGTGTGAAGGTGATGGGACGGAGAGGAGAGGGACGGGGTGTGATGGTGATGGGACGGGGAGGAGAGGGGCGGGTGTGATGGTGATGGGACGGAGAGGAGAGGGGCGGGTGTGATGGTGATATGACGGAGAGGAGAGGGGCGGGGTGTGATGGTGATGGGACGGAGAAGAGAGGGGCGGGTGTAATGGTGATGGGACGGGGAGGAGAGGGGCGGGGTGTGATGGTGATGGGACGGAGAAGAGAGGGGCGGGGTGTGATGGTGATGGGATGGAGAGGAGAGGGGCGGGGTGTGATGGTGATGGGACGGAGAGGAGAGGGGCGGGGTGTGATGGTGATGGGACGGAGAGGAGAGGGGCGGGTGTAATGGTGATGGGACGGGGAGGAGAGGGGCGGGGTGTGATGGTGATGGGACGGAGAGGAGAGGGGCGGGTGTGATGGTGATGGGAGGGGCGGGTGTGATGGTGATGGGACGGAGAGGAGAGGGGCGGGGTTTGATGGTGATGGGACGGAGAAGAGAGGGGCGGGGTGTGATGGTGATGGGACGGAGAGGAGAGGGGCGGGGTGTGATGGTGATGGGACGGAGAGGAGAGGGGCGGGTGTAATGGTGATGGGACGGGGAGGAGAGGGGCGGGGTGTGATGGTGATGGGACGGAGAGGAGAGGGGCAAGGTGTGATGGTGATGGGACGGAGAGGAGAGGGGCGGGTGTAATGGTGATGGGACGGGGAGGAGAGGCGCGGGGTGTGATGGTGATGGGACGGAGAGGAGAGGGGCGGGGTGTGATGGTGATGGGACGGAGAGGAGAGGGGCGGGTGTAATGGTGATGGGACGGGGAGGAGAGGGGCGGGGTGTGATGGTGATGGGACGGAGAGGAGAGGGGCGGGTGTGATGGAGATTGGACGGAGAGGAGAGGGGCGGGGTGTGATGGTGATGGGACGGAGAGGAGAGGGGCGGGGTGTGATGGTGATGGGACGGAGAGGAGAGGGGCGGTTGTGATGGTGATGGGACGGAGAGGAGAGGGGCGGGTGTGATGGTGATGGGACGGAGAGGAGAGGGGCGGGTGTGATGGTGATGGGACGGAGAGGAGAGCGGCGGGTGTGATGGTGATGGGAGGGGCGGGTGTGATGGTGATGGGACGGAGAGGAGAGGGGCGGGGTGTGATGGTGATGGGACGGAGAAGAGAGGGGCGGGGTGTGATGGTGATGGGACGGAGAGGAGAGGGGCGGGTGTGATGGTGATGGGACGGAGAGGAGAGGGGCGGGTGTGATGGTGATGGGACGGAGAGGAGAGGGGCGGGTGTGATGGTGATGGGACGGAGAGGAGAGGGGCGGTGTGATGGTGATGGGACGAAGAGGAGAGGGTCGGGTGTGATGGTTATGGGAGGGGCGGGTGTGATGGTGATGGGACAGAGAGGAGAGGGGCGGGGTGTGATGGTGATGGGAGTGGCGGGTGTGATGGTGATGGGACGGAGAGGAGAGGGGCGGGATGTGATGGTGATGGGACGGAGAGGAGAGGGGCGGGTGTGATAGTGATGGGACGGAGAGGAGAGGGGCGAGGTGTGATGGTGATGGGACGGAGAGGAGAGGGGCGGGATGTGATGGTGATGGGACGGGGAGGAGAGGGGCGGGGTGTGATGGTGATGGGACGGAGAGGAGAGGGGCGGGGTGTGATGGTGATGGGACGGAGAGGAGAGGGGCGGGATGTGATGGTGATGGGACGGGGAGGAGAGGGGCGGGGGTGATGGTGATGGGACGGAGAGGAGAGGGACGGGGTGTGATGGTGATGGGACGGAGAGGAGAGGGGCGGGGTGTGATGGTGATGGGACGGAGAGGAGAGGGGCGGGTGTGATGGTGATGGGACGGAGAGGAGAGGGGCGGGTGTGATGGTGATGGGACGGAGAGGAGAGGGACGGGAAGTGATGGTGATGGGACGGAGAGGAGAGGGGCGGGTGTAATGGTGATGGGACGGGGAGGAGAGGGGCGGGGTGTGATGGTGATGGGACGGAGAGGAGAGGGGCGGGTTTGATGGTGATGGGACGGAGAGGAGAGGGGCGGGGTGTGATGGTGATGGGACGGAGAGGAGAGGTGCGGGTGTGATGGTGATGGGACGGAGAGGAGAGGGGCGGGTTTGATGGTGATGGGACGGAGAGAAGAGGGGCGGGTGTGATGGTGATATGACGGAGAGGAGAGGGGCGGGTGTGATGGTGATGGGACGGAGAGGAGAGGGGCGGGGTGTGATGGTGATGGGACGGGGAGGAGAGGGGCGGGTGTGATGGTGATGGGACGGAGATGAGAGGGGCGGGTGTGATGGTGATGGGACGGAGAGGAGAGGGGCGGGTGTGATGGTGATGGGACGGAGAGGAGAGGGGCGGGGTGTGATGGTGATGGGACGGGGAGGAGAGGGGCGGGTGTGATGGTGATGGGACGGAGAGGAGAGGGGCGGGGTGTCATGGTGATGGGACGGAGAGGAGAGGGGCGGGGTGTGATGGTGATGGGACGGAGAGGAGAGGGGCGGGTGTGATGGTGATATGACGGAGAGGAGAGGGGCGGGGTTTGATGGTGATGGGACGGAGAGGAGAGGGGCGGGGTGTGATGGTGATGGGACGGAGAGGAGAGGGGCGGGGTGTGATGGTGATGGGACGGAGAGGAGAGGGGCGGGTTTGATGGTGATGGGACGGAGAGGAGAGGGGCGGGTGTCATGGTGATGGGACGGAGAGGAGAGGGGCGGGTGTGATAGTGATGGGACGGAGAGGAGAGGGGCGGGTGTGATGGTGATATTACGGAGAGGAGAGGGGCGGGGTGTGATGGTGATGGGACGGAGAGGAGAGGGGCGGGTGTGATGGTGATATGACGGGGAGGAGAGGGGCGGGTGTGATGGTGATGGGACGGAGAGGAGAGGGGCGGGGTGTGATGGTGATGGGACGGAGAGGAGAGGGACGGGGTGTGATGGTGATGGGACGGAGAGGAGAGGGGCGGGGTGTGATGGTGATGGGACGGAGAGGAGAGGGGCGGGGTGTGATGGTGATGGGACGGAGAGGAGAGGGGCGGGTTTGATAATGATATGACGGAGAGGAGAGGGGCGGGGTTTGATGGTGATGGGACGGAGAGGAGAGGGGCGGGTGTGATGGTGATGGGACGGGGAGGAGAGGGGCGGGTGTGATGGTGATGGGACGGAGAGGAGAGGGGCGGGTGTCATGGTGATGGGAGGGGCGGGTTTGATGGTGATGGGACGGAGAGGAGAGGGGCGGGTATGATGGAGATGGGACGGAGAGGAAAGGGGCGGGGTGTGATGGTGATAGGACGGAGAGGAGAGGGGCGGGTGTGATGGTGATGGGACGGAGAGGAGAGGGGCGGGGTGTGATGGTGATGGGACGGAGAGGAGAGGGGCGGGGTGTGATGGTGATGGGACGGAGAGGAGAGGGGCGGGGTGTGATGGTGATGGGACGGAGAGGAGAGGGGCGGGTGTCATGGTGATGGGACGGAGAGGAGAGGGGCGGGGTGTGATGGTGATGGGACGGAGAGGAGAGGGGCGGGTGTCATGGTGATGGGAGGGGCGGGTGTGATGGTGATGGGACGGGGAGGAGAGGGGCGGGTGTGATGGTGATGGGACGGAGAGGAGAGGGGCGGGTGTGATGGTGATGGGACGGAGAGGAGAGGGGCGGGGTGTGATGGTGATGGGACGGGGAGGAGAGGGGCGGGTGTGATGGTGATGGGACGGAGAGGAGAGGGGCGGGGTGTGATGGTGATGGGACGGGGAGGAGAGGGGCGGGTGTGATGGTGATGGGACGGAGAGGAGAGGGGCGGGTGTGATGGTGATGGGACGGGGAGGAGAGGGGCGGGTGTGATGGTGATGGGACGGAGAGGGGCGGGGTGTGATGGTGATGGGACGGAGAGGAGAGGGGCGGGTGTGATGGTGATGGGACGGAGAGGAGAGGGGCGGGGTGTGATGGTGATGGGACGGAGAGGAGAGGGGCGGGATGTGATGGTGATGGGACGGAGAGGAGAGGGGCGGGTGTGATGGTGATGGGAGGGGCGGGGTGTGATGGTGATGGGACGGAGAGGAGAGGGGCGGGGTGTGATGGTGATGGGACGGAGAGGAGAGGGGCGGGGTGTGATGGTGATGGGACGGAGAGGAGAGGGACGGGGTGTGATGGTGATGGGACGGAGAGGAGAGGGACGGGGTGTGATGGTGATGGGACGGAGAGGAGAGGGGCGGGGTGTGATGGTGATGGGACGGAGAGGAGAGGGACGGGGTGTGATGGTGATGGGACGGAGAGGAGAGGGGCGGGGTGTGATGGTGATGGGACGGAGAGGAGAGGGGCGGGGTGTCATGGTGATGGGACGGAGAGGAGAGGGGCGGGGTGTGATGGTGATGGGACGGGGAGGAGAGGGGCGGGTGTGATGGTGATGGGACGGAGAGGAGAGGGGCGGGGTGCGATGGTGATGGGACGGAGAGGAGAGGGACGGGGTGTGATGGTGATGGGACGGAGAGGAGAGGGGCGGGGTGTGATGGTGATGGGACGGGGGGAGAGGGACGGGGTGTGATGGTGATGGGACGGAGAGGAGAGGGGCGGGGTGTGAAGGTGATGGGACGGAGAGGAGAGGGACGGGGTGTGATGGTGATGGGACGGGGAGGAGAGGGGCGGGTGTGATGGTGATGGGACGGAGAGGAGAGGGGCGGGTGTGATGGTGATATGACGGAGAGGAGAGGGGCGGGGTGTGATGGTGATGGGACGGAGAAGAGAGGGGCGGGTGTAATGGTGATGGGACGGGGAGGAGAGGGGCGGGGTGTGATGGTGATGGGACGGAGAAGAGAGGGGCGGGGTGTGATGGTGATGGGACGGAGAGGAGAGGGGCGGGGTGTGATGGTGATGGGACGGAGAGGAGAGGGGCGGGGTGTGATGGTGATGGGACGGAGAGGAGAGGGGCGGGTGTAATGGTGATGGGACGGGGAGGAGAGGGGCGGGGTGTGATGGTGATGGGACGGAGAGGAGAGGGGCGGGTGTGATGGTGATGGGAGGGGCGGGTGTGATGGTGATGGGACGGAGAGGAGAGGGGCGGGGTTTGATGGTGATGGGACGGAGAAGAGAGGGGCGGGGTGTGATGGTGATGGGACGGAGAGGAGAGGGGCGGGGTGTGATGGTGATGGGACGGAGAGGAGAGGGGCGGGTGTAATGGTGATGGGACGGGGAGGAGAGGGGCGGGGTGTGATGGTGATGGGACGGAGAGGAGAGGGGCAAGGTGTGATGGTGATGGGACGGAGAGGAGAGGGGCGGGTGTAATGGTGATGGGACGGGGAGGAGAGGCGCGGGGTGTGATGGTGATGGGACGGAGAGGAGAGGGGCGGGGTGTGATGGTGATGGGACGGAGAGGAGAGGGGCGGGTGTAATGGTGATGGGACGGGGAGGAGAGGGGCGGGGTGTGATGGTGATGGGACGGAGAGGAGAGGGGCGGGTGTGATGGATATTGGACGGAGAGGAGAGGGGCGGGGTGTGATGGTGATGGGACGGAGAGGAGAGGGGCGGGGTGTGATGGTGATGGGACGGAGAGGAGAGGGGCGGTTGTGATGGTGATGGGACGGAGAGGAGAGGGGCGGGTGTGATGGGGATGGGACGGAGAGGAGAGGGGCGGGTGTGATGGTGATGGGACGGAGAGGAGAGGGGCGGGTGTGATGGTGATGGGAGGGGCGGGTGTGATGGTGATGGGACGGAGAGGAGAGGGGCGGGGTGTGATGGTGATGGGACGGAGAAGAGAGGGGCGGGGTGTGATGGTGATGGGACGGAGAGGAGAGGGGCGGGTGTGATGGTGATGTGACGGAGAGGAGAGGGGCGGGTGTGATGGTGATGGGACGGAGAGGAGAGGGGCGGGTGTGATGGTGATGGGACGGAGAGGAGAGGGGCGGTGTGATGGTGATGGGACGAAGAGGAGAGGGTCGGGTGTGATGGTTATGGGAGGGGCGGGTGTGATGGTGATGGGACAGAGAGGAGAGGGGCGGGGTGTGATGGTGATGGGAGTGGCGGGTGTGATGGTGATGGGACGGAGAGGAGAGGGGCGGGATGTGATGGTGATGGGACGGAGAGGAGAGGGGCGGGTGTGATGGTGATGGGACGGAGAGGAGAGGGGCGAGGTGTGATGGTGATGGGACGGAGAGGAGAGGGGCGGGATGTGATGGTGATGGGACGGGGAGGAGAGGGGCGGGGTGTGATGGTGATGGGACGGAGAGGAGAGGGGCGGGGTGTGATGGTGATGGGACGGAGAGGAGAGGGGCGGGATGTGATGGTGATGGGACGGGGAGGAGAGGGGCGGGGGTGATGGTGATGGGACGGAAAGGAGAGGGACGGGGTGTGATGGTGATGGGACGGAGAGGAGAGGGGCGGGGTGTGATGGTGATGGGACGGAGAGGAGAGGGGCGGGTGTGATGGTGATGGGACGGAGAGGAGAGGGGCGGGTGTGATGGTGATGGGACGGAGAGGAGAGGGACGGGGTGTGATGGTGATGGGACGGAGAGGAGAGGGGCGGGTGTAATGGTGATGGGACGGGGAGGAGAGGGGCGGGGTGTGATGGTGATGGGACGGAGAGGAGAGGGGCAGGTGTGATGGTGATGGACGGAGAGGAGAGGGGCGGGGTGTGATGGTGATGGGACGGAGAGGAGAGGGGCGGGTGTGATGGTGATGGGACGGAGAGGAGAGGGGCGGGTGTGATGGTGATGGGACGGAGAAGAGAGGGGCGGGGTGTGATGGTGATGGGACGGAGAGGAGAGGGGCGGGGTGTGATGGTGATGGGACGGAGAGGAGAGGGGCGGGTGTGATGGTGATGGGATGGAGAGGAGAGGGGCGGGGTGTGATGGTGATGGGACGGAGAAGAGAGGGGCGGGTGTGATGGTGATGGGACGGAGAGGAGAGGGGCGGGGTGTGATGGTGATGGGACGGAGAGGAGAGGGGCGGGTGTGATGGTGATGGGACGGACAGGAGAGGGGCGGGGTGTGATGGTGATGGGACGGAGAGGAGAGGGCGGGTGTGATGGTGATGGGACGGAGAGGAGAGGGGCGGGGTGTGATGGTGATGGGACGGAGAGGAGAGGGGCGGGTGTGATGGTGATGGGACGGAGAGGAGAGGGGCGGGGTGTGATGGTGATGGGACGGAGAGGAGAGGGGCGGGTGTGATGGTGATGGGACGGAGAGGAGAGGGGCGGGGTGTGATGGTGATGGGACGGAGAGGAGAGGGGCGGGTGTGATGGTGATGGGACGGAGAGGAGAGGGGCGGGGTGTGATGGTGATGGGACGGAGAGGAGAGGGGCGGATGTGATGGTGATGGGACGGAGAGGAGAGGGGCGGGGTGTGATGGTGATGGGACGGAGAGGAGAGGGGGCGGGTGTGATGGTGATGGGACGGAGAGGAGAGGGTCGGGGTGTGATGGTGATGGGACGGAGAGGAGAGGAGCGGGTGTGATGGTGATGGGACGGAGAGGAGAGGGGCGGGGTGTGATGGTGATGGGACGGAGAGGAGAGGGGCGGGGTGTGATGGTGATGGGACGGAGAGGAGAGGGGCGGGGTGTGATGGTGATGGGACGGAGAGGAGAGGGGCGGGTGTGATGGTGATGGGACGGAGAGGAGAGAGGCGGGGTGTGATGGTGATGGGACGGAGAGGAGAGGGGGCGGGTGTGATGGTGATGGGACGGAGAGGAGAGGGGCGGGGTGTGATGGTGATGGGACGGAGAGGAGAGGGGCGGGTGTGATGGTGATGGGACGGAGAGGAGAGGGGCGGGTGTGATGGTGATGGGACGGAGAAGAGAGGGGCGGGTGTGATGGTGATGGGACGGAGAGGAGAGGGGCGGGGTGTGATGGTGATGGTACGGAGAGGAGAGGGGCGGGTGTGATGGTGATGGGACGGAGAGGAGAGGGGCAGGGTGTGATGGTGATGGGACGGAGAGGAGAGGGGCGGGTGTGATGGTGATGGGACGGAGAGGAGAGGGGCGGGGTGTGATGGTGATGGGACGGAGAGGAGAGGGGCGGGTGTGATGGTGATGGGACGGAGAGGAGAGGGACTGGGTGTGATGGTGATGGGACGGAGAGGAGAGGGGCGGGTGTAATGGTGATGGGACGGGGAGGAGAGGGGCGGGGTGTGATGGTGATGGGACGGAGAGGAGAGGGACGGGGTGTGATGGTGATGGGACGGGGAGGAGAGGGGCGGGGTGTGATGGTGATGGGACGGAGAAGAGAGGGGCGGGTGTGATGGTGATGGGACGGAGAGGAGAGGGGCGGGTGTGATGGTGATGGGACGGAGAAGAGAGGGGCGGGTGTGATGGTGATGGGACGGAGAGGAGAGGGGCGGGTGTGATGGTGATGGGACGGAGAGGAGAGGGGCGGGGTGTGATGGTGATGGGACGGAGAGGAGAGGGGCGGGTGTGATGGTGATGGGGACGGAGAGGAGAGGGGCGGGTGTGATGGTGATGGGACGGGGAGGAGAGGGGCGGGTGTGATGGTGATGGGACGGAGAGGAGAGGGGCGGGGTGTGATGGTGATGGGAGGGGCGGGTGTGATGGTGATGGGACGGAGAGGAGAGGGGCGGGGTGTGATGGTGATGGGACGGAGAGGAGAGGGGCGGGGTGTGATGGTGATGGGACGGAGAGGAGAGGGACGGGGTGTGATGGTGATGGGACGGAGAGGAGAGGGGCGGGTGTGATGGTGATGGGACGGAGAGGAGATGGGCGGGGTGTGATGGTGATGGGACGGAGAGGAGAGGGGCGGGGTGTGATGGTGATGGGACGGAGAGGAGAGGGACGGGGTGTGATGGTGATGGGACGGAGAGGAGAGGGGCGGGTGTGATGGTGATGGGACGGAGAAGAGAGGGGCGGGGTGTGATGGTGATGGGACGGAGAGGAGAGGGACGGGGTGTGATGGTGATGGGACGGAGAGGAGAGGGGCGGGTGTGATGGTGATGGGACGGAGAGGAGAGGGGCGGGTGTCATGGTGATTGGACGGAGAGGAGAGGGGCGGGGTGTGATGGTGATGGGACGGAGAGGAGAGGGGCGGGTGTGATGGTGATGGGACGGAGAGGAGAGGGGCGGGTGTGATGGTGATGGGACGGAGAGGAGAGAGGGGGGTGTGTGTGTGATGGTGATGGGAGGGGCAGGGTGTGATGGTGATGAGACGGGGAGGAGAGGGGCGGGGTGTGATGGTGATGGGACGGAGAGGAGAGGGGCGGGGTGTGATGGTGATGGGACGGAGAGGAGAGGGGCGGGGTGTGATGGTGATGGGACGGAGAGGAGAGGGGCGGGGTGTGATGGTGATGGGACGGAGAGGAGAGGGGCGGGGTGTGATGGTGATGGGACGGAGAGGAGAGGGGCGGTTGTGATGGTGATGGGACGGAGAGGAGAGGGGCGGGTGTGATGGTGATGGGACGGAGAGGAGAGGGGCGGGTGTGATGGTGATGGGACGGAGAGGAGAGGGGCGGGTGTGATGGTGATGGGAGGGGCGGGTGTGATGGTGATGGGACGGAGAGGAGAGGGGCGGGGTGTGATGGTGATGGGACGGAGAAGAGAGGGGCGGGGTGTGATGGTGATGGGACGGAGAGGAGAGGGGCGGGTGTGATGGTGATGGGACGGAGAGGAGAGGGGCGGGTGTGATGGTGATGGGACGGGGAGGAGAGGGGCGGGTGTGATGGTGATGGGACGGAGAGGAGAGGGCGGGTGTGATGGTGATGGGACGGAGAGGAGAGGGGCGGGTGTGATGGTGATGGGACGGAGAGGGGAGGGGCGGGGTGTGATGGTGATGGGACGGGGAGGAGAGGGGCGGGTGTGATGGTGATGGGACGGAGAGGAGAGGGGCGGGTGTGATGGTGATGGGACGGGGAGAGAGAGGGGCGGGATGTCGGCCCGCCCCCTGATATATCACTACCACACGATGAATGGCGACTGCCTGCGGCCGACAGACACCTCTGGCTCAGGGGAGTGTATCAGCGCCGCGACACAGCTGCACCAGCTGAACAGTATCGGACCAGCGCGGCCGACAGACACCTCTGGCTCAGGGGAGTGTATCAGCGCCGCGACACAGCTGCACCAGCTGAACAGTATCGGACCAGCGCGGCCGACAGACACCTCTGGCTCAGGAGATTGTATCAGCGCCGCGACACAGCTGCAGCAGCTGAACAGTATCGGACCAGCGCGGCCGACAGACACCTCTGGCTCAGGGGAGTGTATCAGCGCCGCGACACAGCTGCAGCAGCTGAACAGTATCGGACCAGCGCGGCCGACAGACACCTCTGGCTCAGGGGAGTGTATCAGCGCCGCGACACAGCTGCAGCAGCTGAACAGTATCGGACCAGCGCGGCCGACAGACACCTCTGGCTCAGGGGAGTGTATCAGCGCCGCGACACAGCTGCAGCAGCTGAACAGTATCGGACCAGCGCGGCCGACAGACACCTCTGGCTCAGGGGAGTGTATCAGCGCCGCGACACAGCTGCAGCAGCTGAACAGTATCGGGCCAGCGCGACCGACAGACACCTCTGGCTCAGGGGAGTGTATCAGCGCCGCGACACAGCTGCAGCAGCTGAACAGTATCGGACCAGCGCGGCCGACAGACACCTCTGGCTCAGGGGATTGTATCAGCGCCGCGACACAGCTGCAGCAGCTGAACAGTACCGGACCAGCGCGGCGTGCTGGTGGCCGCGGTCGGTACTCACCTCTCCATACTTCCCCTCTCCGAGTCGCTCCTGCAGCCGCAGCGACGAGGCCGGGAACCGCTCCACCTGAGTCCTTATCTGGCCGGCCAGCTGTGACGAGGAGCCCTGCCGAGAGAGAGCAGAGAAATCCATTCTGCCCTGATCTAATTAGACGTGTTTTGGTGCCGCCTGTTTCCCCGGCCTGCATTCAGGTGAAAGACCATCCGTTCTGTACAACTGATTGCCTCACGCCAGCGGGGCGAGATCGATAAGTGACGCCTGAAAATCCGACCAGCTCGAGCCAAGACCGACTCCGGGTAATCCAATATTAACGCCTTGATAAGGCAATGTAATCATATCATACGCTTAGAGACATGCAAATGCAATAACACAAATGAAGTGGATATTACAATTACCTTTGCTGATTAATGCATCCAGCAGTGCCCATTAATAGTACCAGTCAAAATTATAATAATAAATGATAAAATACAGACAAGTATCCAAACAATGTATTGTCTTTTGAGCCCAACTACCCACCCATAGGTTGCATGTAACTCAGTCTATTTGTTTTCGGATGAGTTAGCTGGGAAAAAAAATATGGCGCACAATGTTTCCACCGTTGCACTATGGGCCAGGATCCCGATCTAGCCCACCATAATTGGTCGGAGTGATTTGTTTCATTTAAATATGGGACATACATGAATATGTTCAGAATAGACCGTGGATTAAGAATATGGCAAGAGTTTTTTAGTGCAATCACACGTTGAGGTATAAACGGCACTGAAACACGGACCTTCGTACCAGACTGGTTATTGATTCGACACTGATTTAATCTATTGGAATCGTTCAATCAAAATCCCTTGAATCAAAACATAGTTGATTCACCACCAGATATTTTGATTCATGAATGTGACTGAATCCAAACCAGCATCAAATCAAGGCTGATTGAATCAAAAGATGTAGCGATTCTTAACGATTCAAGTACACTGGTAAATTATGCAAATACATGTAGTCCCAGTGGCAGCATTCATTTATACTGAAATAGTACTGCTCTAACAATGTTTTAATGATCTGATTTAACATAAATTAACCACATCTATTTGAATGTTGGAATCAAAAGTGAATCGATTAAAATATTTGTTTTTATTCGTTGAATCGGAAAGAATCAATTCCCAAAATTGTATCCGTGAATCGAACGGTGATTGAATCATTCAGATTCCAAAATGAATCATGATTGAATAGCTCCAAAAAAGTTGAATCAATAACCAGTCTGCTTTGTACGAAGCTTACAACAGGGAGACCGCGGCTCGCGAAATCGATGTATGTTTACGATGTAATGACGAATGTGATAAAGCAAGAATCTTGCAATGTGCATGTTTTCAGGTTAAAATGGAACATTGGCTATACTGTGAAATCAAAATGAAAACTAAAGGTAGGGTATTTCGTGCTTTTAATGCCAATTTTTGTTGACATAACAGAAAGGTCGACACAAACTTGAATGCAGCTTCCTCGATAGTGCCGATCTAATGGATAACACGGAAATACGAGTATGGTTGTGACCCTCAATGGTTCGGCTTGCTGTGGCAAGCCCAATTTCCTGCCCCAACCTGCCACTGCACCCATGAGGGGTGATCTTATGATTTCTGCAATGGTCTGCAATGCAATGCAATGCAATTAAATGGTCGTGACGCCCACCCACGCTGAGATCCGACATCAAAGCCTACTGGACCACACCACGGAGCAACTCCTGACAATGCAGAGATGGTGGCGACTCCATGCGAGCCTCAGTGAGCGGCGAGCTGCGCTTAACGTGCGTTTTCAAGTGGGGATTGGACGGTAGTAGTTTAGTGACGGTAGTGACGGTGGTATTTGGAAACCATTAGTACGAAATGGTTTCCAAATTCATAATACTTGCTCCAAGTGCTCATGCCAATGATCTGAGGTTGAAAAACACCTGAGGTCAATAATACATTATGGCAGGCTAGATCGGGCTCCTGGCCCATAGTGCGTTGGTTGTTGCTACATATTGGTGTAAACATCAGGTTAGGTAACACAAGGCTGCATTGGATTCACATTGTCTGGGACAGAAAGATCAATGAGCCTGAAATAGACACCAAAAGGTCTTAGCATCAACATTCTACAAATTCGACTCTTCCCCGCAATTTCTTTTACATCTTGATGGCTATAAATGCCCCTTACATTGCTCTATTGGCTTCCCGCCAAGCATTGAATACTTCCTGGAAACCCCCCCCCCCCCTTTCAAGCTCCTGAAACCGCCTCTGCCATGCAATTTTGTATGATATTTCATCAACATCATGTAATTTGCACTTGTTGCAATCACGGTAAGCCGATGTAACTCCTTCATACTTGATGCAGTTAGGAAGAAACCGTGAAGATCGCATTTCCGTATTTTCGCCAAATGTCGCCTCCGAACCCACCCAAAACTGTGCCCTGGAACCGCCTCTGTTCAAGTTAAGAACTCAAAACTTTGACTCCAAATACGGAGTTCAATTCTATGAAAAGTCCCAAAATTTCATGGGCCTGCTTTCAGCTGTTCTGGAGATATTTGCGAAAAACATGAAGGGGGCGGAATCCGCCCCCCCCCCCCCTGTTACAAATAGGGTTAATGTCCACATGCTTTATGTGACTCTATTCGTAGCGCAGTCTTATTGATTAAATGAATCTGTTATTTGAGAACTAAATGAAGCGACGATGCTGTTAACACATGACTTAGAGAATAAATGACTCAGAAGATCAGAACCAATGATACTCATTGATACGGTCACCCAATGTTGTCTCAGGAGCTTCCTTACACAGCGACTCACCAACGACTCAGTTAGCCTAGAGTGACCAGCCAGTGACTCAGTGACACTGGAGTGACTCACCAGGGATCCAGTGAGCCTGTAGTGACCACCAGTAACCCAAATGATCTAGTTACCTATTAGCTCAGTGACTCGGCGAGCGACTGCCTCACTGACCCATTGCCATAGCAGTGACTCCCAGAGACTCACCCTGCGACTGCTCTCCGTCTCCATCTGCTCCTGGCTTCGTAGCCTCCTCAGCGATGACATCGGGCTGGCTCGGGCCGGGTCCCGCCCTGACCCTGGACTGGGCCTTAGGCTGTCTGACTCGGGCCCCGAGCTGCGACTGGCCCTGAGGCTGTCCGAGTCCCGGCCGGGCGCGGGGCCGGACCGGCCGCCGCCGCCGCCGCCGCCGCCGCCGCCGCCGCCGCCGCCCGCCGGCTGGCCCCAGGCCGGGCTGTGGCTGAGGCCGGGTCGCAGCTCGGCCGTGGTAGAGTCGCTCAGTTCCGAGGTGCTCTCTGTGTTGCGGCAGGGACCACAGACTGTCAACGAGACGCGACTGCATCGAGAAATCATAGCCGGCCGTGTGGAGACTCAAGTTTCTGCATGCTTAGTGTTGTGAGCAAACTAAAGTATGTTTGTTATGACTTAATATTGAATAGAAGTCCCAGACCAAACAAAGACAAGCCGATTATATGAATCCTGATAATTATTCATAGAAAGCGCTTAACGTTTCCCTGGGTTATTTTAGCTCAAAACAATCTTCAATTAAGGTCGTTGGGAGTGCTCACAGGCTAACTCAGCACAGCCTCTCCTTCACATTTTGACCTTTGATCCGGCTACCGGCAGCCTTGCAACCGATCGAAAGTCATCTCAATCAGGAGGAAATATAATTAAAGTGCATGGTTACAAGGCAATAAAGTTATTTTTTTAATCTCCTGCTCACCGATCTACAGGGTTGAATGAAATCATGCAACACTGGTGAGTGATTCTCTGAATGAGACTTTAATGATATACCATAAATCAACATTTCTGAGGACTATCACTTCCTTTCAGAAGTTATCAGACCATCTTACCTGAGTGGTAGATATTCTTGTCTTCCCTCTGTTTGGAGGCCTTCAGTTTCATGGCGGGGAACGTGCTGACGTCCAGCTGGTTCACCACCAGGCCGTTACCGTTGATGACGTCCCTAGGGCCGCCCTGAGCCGGGCCGCCGCCCCCGCCCCCGCCGCCGCCGGACGGCCGGGCGGGCAGGGTGTGTGCGGCGGCGGCGGCGGTGGTCCCTGAGGCCACGTCCAGCCGGCCGAACAGACCTCCCTTGGCATCACTGAGGCCGCTGGTCAGCGGAGCCAGGCCCATCTTCCCAGAGACACCCTGCCATGACACACGCGGTCACATAGGGTCAAATGAGGTGTACTTATCCGACACACCCTGACATACACCAAAAACAAGTGCAGAGAGTTTGGGTCTCATCCAAACATAGAGCAACTGATGCAGATCTGATAAATGTACACATATCAGAATATAGGAGTAAGATGCCTGGTGTTTCATGTGACCTTGGTGAGTACCCTCTGATCTTGTAGAGTACCCTCTGATCTTGGTGTATGTCCTCTGATCTTGATGTGTGCCCTCTCACCTTGTTGTCTGCCCTCTGACCTTAGTGTGGGCCCTCTGATCTTGATGTGTGCCCTCTCACCTTGTTGTCTGCCCTCTGACCTTAGTGTGGGCCCTCTGATCTTGTGGAGTACCCTCTGACCTTGGTATGTGTTATCTGACCTTGGTGTGTGCCCTCTGACCTTGGTGTGTGTCCTCTGACCTCGGTATGTGTCCTCTGACCTTGGGCGTGTTCCCTCTGACCTTGGGAGTGTTCCCTCTGACCTTGGTGTGCGCCATCGAACCTCGGTATGTGTCCTCTGACTGACCTTGGTGCTGATGGTGACCTTCCTGTCTCCGAACGGTCCGCTGAAGGTGGTGTAGGTGAGGCTGTCCGACTTGAGGCGGCGGCCGCGCCAGTACAGCAGACCAGCGGCCAGCAGCACGGCCACGCCGAGGAAGGCCAGCAGACTAACCAGCAGACCCAGCTGGCCGCCCGACAGACCAGACTGACCTTCCGCCGCCGCCATCGACACTGCCGGCAGACCAACACAGTTTGCACCCTTTGCAGCGCCACGGAATAGCGCGGCACCATTACCGACGCCAGACGGGGATAAAATACACTGAATACTGGCATTGCCACGCCACAGCAGCAAATCGTCTCCTGTTGAGAGATCAGTCCAGCGGCGACAAAGCATCAGTGTTTGATCCGTCGCTGATGCGAGGACCGGCTGTTTGCCTCACCAAGTGCCCGGCCTGAGATCCTGTATGTATTCCGCACGTCGTGCCGGTCCGTGTCGCTGAATATGATACCATCGATATGTCGCTGATGAGTACCTGTCTAGCGATGTTTCCTGCGATGTTCGCCGCCGCCCGGCCAAAGTCGCCATCTGCTGCCGACATTGCCGGACGGCGGCGGTCGCGGCGGGGCGGCACACCCGCTGCTCTGTGGCGGCCTGTGATTACGAGCAGCGCCGTGTCGCCGCGATCGAAGTCGAGCTCCCTGATGAGACGGTGGCGCTGCGTCTCAGATCAGGCCTTGTTTGCGGTTGTGATTGTCGTGAAGGAGAGTTGTGCTTGAGGCGAGCACGTTTGGTGCGCTGCGTCGTATTTGAGGGGATTTCGAGAGAAACCATATGCGATCTGTTAGCCCAAAAGAGCAAAATAAAAATAAAAATTCAAAATTCAAAAAGCAAAATCAAAGGCCCAAAAAGCAAAATCCAAGATGAGCAAGAGCCATGAGCTTATTATGATTGAATATAATGTGTTATGAGGGGAGCTGATAGCACAAAATACACTAGTGTGTGATTAAGTTTCTTAGAGAGGAAATTTTCGAATGAGTCAATACAAAATGATCATAGCAAGCTTCACAGTCGATATGTTGAATTGTTCATTGGTTATTGTTCATTGTTTATTGGTATTTGTTCATTGTTCAATAAACATATATTTATATTGTCATTGGTAGACTACCAATGTTTTTACCAATGAGTAGAAAAATAAAAAAAGAAAGATCAAAGTCTCACAATCTTCATCAGGGACGTAGCCAAGGGGGGGGGGGGCGAAAACAAATGTACACACTAGATATAATGAGATTCTCTGACGACCTGACCCTAACCCCTCCCCCCCCCCCCCCCCCCCCTCCGTCAACAACATATGTCTGAGGAGCAAAATTTGTTCCTACCGCCGACGTGCAACCCCCCCGAGAAAAATCCTGCCTACGTGCCTGATCTTCATCTATCTACATCAGTGATTTTCAGCTTCAAGGGTGTGGTTACCTCTGTTGATGACTAGAATAATTCGTCCCCCCCCCATTTGCAGATCCAGGGGTCCGCCAGAAACGTTCTGAACAGGGCTGTTCTCGGCTTCAAGCTGTGCGGTACAACATAACTTCAGGCGTTTACTACTAGTGCCATCTATGGACAGATTAGGACGCCGTTGATTGACTGACAGCAACTTTGTCAGCCAATCCCACTTTGTCAGCCAATCAGCGGCGGTCTATAGCTCAATAATGACGTTATCATCCCAATTTTTATATTTGATAAAGTTAAGTGACTTTTCGAGAGAAAAAATATCACCAATCATCATCGTTTTCAGCAGCACTTATTTCATATTTTCGACTACAACCAGCGTATATTTGACAACTATCAGAAAGGTGAAACATTCCCTTTAACAATACGAAAACCGTAACAAAAAGCTGAACATCATTTAACATTAATTGGTGTTGATGTTCTTTACAAAAATGTGGTGACAGTGAAACAGAACACAAGATGGGATTGATGTATGAACAATAACATTGTGCGCAATCATCAAACGAATCAGCTATATCATTTCTCACATAGCAGCTCTGTCGCCATTACCCCACTCGAAAGCGCCATTGCTTCAAGTGGGTTAATAACCCCCTATTTGGAATCAATGATCTACCTGTTATTTCTAGGATTGCTAGACTATTCATACTTTTAACCGTATGAGTATATATTCGCGTTCGCGTAGTTCGTATATATTCGCGTACTATATATGAGTATAGGTCGTCCATCATATTGTATTTCATGCCCTGCCTATTATGGTCAATCGGTCAAGTCATTGTAGGAGGGATTACTATTAAAGGAAGATAATCACCTTTTTCCACAAAAATGGAGTTAGCACCTGAAATCGATAGACGAGGCTAAAATATGATGTAAATTCATCACATTTTGCATATAAACATTCTTACCGAAAGATATTGGCAGTTTTCTACCGCTAAGCGATCCACGCTTATAACGGTCGGTACTCAGCAAGTACTCAGTAACGAATTCAGTAAATTAGCCTCCCTACGCATTGTTATTTATCATGAAGGTATGCAATATGTTTCCTGCACTCCATCTTTTGCGAATATGTGCCAAATTTGTATGAACAATTGATAAGCATTTGAAAAAGTGCATTGAAATCGGGAGTTTAGCTTGGCACCGGACGGCAACCTATTAATGTCGGCCATTTGTTTATAAGTGCCCATTCAACAACGTTGAACAGATTGATGCAAAAGCGACAGATGTTGCGCTTTCCAATAGAGGAGGGAAAATACCGATCATTAATTGTCCCAAACTTCCAACTTTGAATTAGGGAATAATTTAATTTAATTCTTAAATTTAGATCACATCATTTTAATACCATAACGGTAGCCAAAGAAATTGTTGCTAACAAAATCAAAAAGTGAGTATCTCCCTTTAATGAATACGACCATCAGTAGGAGTTTTCAGATGAGCTTTTGCTGCTCCCCTATGCCGTAAGGATTTCGGACTGGGTGAGCATTTCGGACTGGGTGGGCATTTCGGACTGGGTGGGCATTTCGGACTGGGTGGGCATTTCGGACTGGGTGGGCATTTCGGACTGGGTGGGCATTTCGGACTGGGTGGGCATTTCGGACTGGGTAGGCATTTCGGACTGGGTGGGCATTTCGGACTGGGTGGGCATTTCGGACTGGGTGGGCATTTCGGACTGGGTGGGCATTTCGGACTGGGTGGGCATTTCGGACTGGGGGGTGGGCATTTTGGCGAGGCGGGCTTAGATCATGGGCAGGGGCTCCGCCACAGGGGGGACGAGGGAGACGTGTCCCCCCCCCCCCCCCCGCCAACATTTTCGGATTTTAACATTACGTCTATGGGCGTTGCATGGAAAAAATCGTCTTCAGAATGCCTCTGCCCTCTCCAACTTTCGGAAGGTGGCGACGCCCTTGATTATGGGGAGGGGCACCGGCGGCTCCAGTGGACCCCTTTAGCCCTAAGGAGGGGAGGGGGCAACATGTTTTTTGGTCCTCCCATTTTCTCCAGTATCATTTATTCGTGATACCCCTGCGGTCTGATTCAAATAACAAAATAGTGCTCCAGCCTTCCAAAACCTCAAATTTCGCGCCTCTTGGCGGAGCAATTGTTATGTAGCTGTCAATTTCTGCTCAATATTAATACTTGTGACGTTTGAGGACAGTTATGTGCAGATTTGTCTTCTAGACCCCACATTAGCAAAATTGTCCTTGTACACCTTGCAACCGACGAAGATTGGCAGCGCCCCAAGCCGCTTGGAACATTTAGGGTTATCAGATTGTAATCATGTATCAAATTAAAACCTAGTAGAAAGGGAGTTAAACCGGTCGTACCAGTCAATGATGTTCGTAGGCATTATTTTTCTCTGTTAAAAATGCAGCCAATGTCCATTTTATATCAAATCTGTGAATCAAATTAATTAATTATTTAAGGGAAATAATGACCTTTTGATTTGTTTAACAGCAATTTCTTAGGCTACCATTATGGTATACAAATTATATGATCTAAATTTAAGAATGAAATACAATTATTTCTTGCTTCAAAGTTGGAAGTTTGGGCAAATTAAAAGCAAGTACATATACTTATTTCGAAATTCATGATCGGTGTTTTCCCTCCACTATTGGAAACGCGACATATCAATCTGTACAACGTCGTTGAATTACCCCTCAACAAGTCGCATACACTAAATAAGTCGTCATACGGGGCCAAGGTAATCCGCCGAATGCATCATGGGTTTCTTAAGATGTTTATTGATTGACTACGGAAAAAACGGTTCAGATAAATGTTTCATGACTCATGAATGCATTACAATGTATTGAATACCCGTATGTTGTATGTTCGTGGGAAAACATCCATTTTTTATAATGAATCGAGAACACTAAATAGGTCACCGTTCGGGCCAAACTAAACAGCCGATTTCAATGCACTTTTTTCAAATGTTTGTTGACTTTTCATAGAAATTTGGTACATATTCGCAAAAGACAGAGGCATGAAACATATTGTATACCTTCATGGTAAATAACAATGCGTAGGTAGGCTAATTTGAGCTCGGACAGTGAACTCATTACCAAGTACTTGTGGGTACCGACAGTTATAAGCGTGGAACGTTTATCAACTTTAACTTGAAATATCTTTCGGTAGGAATGTTTATATGCACAATGTGATCAATTTACAATATATTTTGGTATCGTCTATCGATTTCAAGCAATAACTCCATTTTTGTGGAAAAAGGCATTATTTCCTTTAACTCAATCTAGGCAGAAGAATTGTTCGCGCTGCTTCGAGGGCGGACAAAACAAATCCCACAACTGATTACTTGCCGTTAGTAACGACACCCGTTAGTGACATTTCAATAACTGAGTATTTTCTCTTCTGTTGCCAATTTTCTAAGGGTTCTCGGTAGAACCCTTCATGGAATAGGAATCCCCATGAAACCCATGGAACGGGATGGAAATGGGTAGAAATGGGGCCATTTTTTGGAAATGTAACGGGTTGGAACGGATTTGAGACAGACCATATGATTTTTAAGCACCACAAAAAGTGAAATATGCTTAAACAGGTGAAATTGGGAGTCCTATCAATTATGAATTCGGATTGGAACGGATTTGGGTCTGGCTGAATGGGCTGGAACGGGATGGTGCTGAAAAGGTGTCCCATGAAGGGCTCTAGTTATCGGTTTACTTCTGAGATTTGAGAGGCTTCTCTCCGGTTATAATGGAGTTGTGACTTGTGAGGGCAGCCTTGAGGGCATCCTCTGCTCAGTTCTTCGTCTGTATTATTTTCTCTGCTGCTAACCAAAGTTCCCGAGGTCCGAACACGAAGAAGTAGCTGCGTCCGAAGCAAGATCTAGCGAACACAACACCGAAACGCGGAACTCTCGCCAGTATCGCTGCAGCAATGATTCCGTGCTGAAACAGTTTACAAACAAGTTACAAAAAAAACAGGCCGGCGGAGTGTTTTGCCTGACCTTTAAGTTTTCAATTCACTGTCTCTACTTTTTAGCGTGGATATGTGTTTTTTTAACTTTGCATCCATCTTAACCGGACTCTTTTTTTCGGATTGTTCCCACTCAAGGGCTGTTATATTTGATACATTTCCAATGCACATACTCAACACTTCAGCACATGTTTACATGTTTACTCCGTAGCACACATAAACACAGTCACAAGATCTTCTTAACCTGACTGCTGGAATAACCCGTCTTGCATGGAAAGGCGCTGAGATCGTGAATACAAATACAAAATGACGGGAACATGATGAACCATATTTATTATATTATATATGAACTCAGAAAATCACCCAAATCACACAGTAATGAGTGATGTCCAGTACAGCAGTTAGTATAGCATGGACTGTGCTGTGTAGATCTGAGTAACAACTACCCAGATCATAAATTAATGACTAGAATAATTACTCGAATCTGTGGGTTTTCTCTGTGATGGACTCTCTACCTACACGTCCCACGTCTCGCGAAAGAATTTCGCCACAAACTTGCGTTTTTGGTATGTTGATGCATCCGGACAGGAAAAATTGACTATACTGTTGCCAGAATGGTTCTTTTGTTGTTTTTTGGTCACGAGAGGGGACGGGAGATTACGGATGCCCGTAATGTCATAGTTTACAACTGGGTGGGCAAATTCTCGCCACTGGGTGGGCATTTTGGAGCACTGGGTGGGCATTTGCCCACCCAGTTACTTACTTACGGGAGGCCCTGCCCCTACGATGAGAGGTGAATTAATGTGTGAACCAATCCAAACAGCGGCCATTTATGTATATACGATTACGATACTACGGTAGGCAGTAGGCACTAACCGTTATACAATGAATCGTGTTTGAGTGTTGACAGCAAGCATGAACAATGTTGAGTAAATGGATGTTAATAATCGGGAAGTCGTAACAAATGTGAACCTAATGGCTGTTGCATAATGATAAACACTTGTATAGCACCCTCCTTCATGTGTGACACACTTGAGTAATTTCCAGTAATAATGTAAACTTTATTAACAGCTTTACAAGCATCACTTCAATATGCCCCATCATATATGGAAACGGAGTCTATAGGGGCAATAGTCTTTATGTTTATACAGCGGAGTAGCCGCATTAGTATTGCGTTTGATGATGTGATGCATGACCGATATAGCCCAGATATGCGTACTGTGGATAATCAATACTAATTACGCGTGCAGCTGTTGTGGTGGACAATGCAGCACCATGGGGAATGCAAGTGACGGCAGACACAAACTGATGTACAGACGCGCCAATTGACCTGCGGACGTCACTCCGTGGCTACGGTCCCTGACTGATCGCCGGCTGCCAGTGCTGCGTGCCGCCCGGGCTGAACCAACACCGGCTAACGGCAACACGCAGCTGCTCGTGTACTGGATCGAGTCGCCATGTGTCACACACCGAGTCGGTTCACCGAGCCGAGGCATGCAGTCATGACGCAGACAGGGATGTAGCCAGTGGGGGGACTTACTGATTTTGCTGATGTCTTGCGGACGAGCGCGCCACACTTCAGTGTGTGGTATCGTCATGCCTTCTTCGACGATATCTCCACACGTCTGGCCACAAATTTCTGGAAAAGGAGACATGCATCATGCGACGCACATTTACATGAGAAAATGTAAGCAAAATGAAATTAATCCTCGTAAAATATGTTTCATGCCCTTTTTTATTTAATGTATTTCAAGATAGACGATGTATGGACTGTTTGCAAGAAGTACAACATTGAACTTGAAAACTGAGTTCGCAACTGCTATTTTAACTTTATTATGATGGACGTCCCCTTCAACTTGATTTAACACGCACCCTGGAAGCACATACTGGGCCTCTGAGAATTACACGCACTGGAGGGGGGCGGCGGATTCCGCCCCCCCTAATATCTCAGCCTCCATAAGAGTTAAAATAGCGAAATTTGTAGGGTAGGGAGGTTCTGTGAGGAACTCTGGTTTGTGAAAATTTCATGACCATTAATATCTTCATTAATATCTTCAAGGTCAAATGAGGTCAAATATGCTAAATTTTGCTTGTTATGCGCTCCTTGGCTTGACATTGTTATGGAACTCAGTGATTGCATGTATATACTCCCAAAATGGGCTTAAATGATTTGTTGGAAAGTCTAATGAAACAATAGGGATGATAGACGTTGCATTTGACCGCATGTCATTTACATATCAACATTTCATTGCGGTCATTTTTGCTTCTTTTTTACTTTGATGACCTATAACTCAAAAAGTTTTCGGCAGATTTGTATTATTCATACTTCAAATGACGCGCCGTTTATTTTTTAGCAGGTACACCAAAACTGATGCACATCGACCAGTAAAATCAGGAGATATTCACACCAAAAAGGAGGGGTGGGCGGATTTCGCCCCCCCCCCTCCAGTGCGCGTGTTAATACATTCAAATTGCGCCTAGCAATTACCACAAGTCAGGCAATTCGTAATACTCTACACACATGTCCATCAGCAAACTTTGTCACGGAATATTGAAATGATTGAGCTACTTAAAGAGTCCGTGGTGACATGTAGGTGGGTCTCACTAATTTCATATACTTTAAAGGCACGCTAATAACGCCGCAACGTTAATAAACACCATGGTTTAATGACGATAAATGAGTCCTTTAAACCTGCAGGTGTGGAACAGCAATATGCGGACTGCCAGACAGGCCCAATCCTCGCAAACTGGCTTGGTAGAGACGTGGTGGTCCCACACTGGGCCCCAGCCCCCCCCCCCCCCCCTCTGACCGGCCGGCGGCCACACTGGGCCCCATGCCCCACCTGACCGACCGGCCGCCAGTATATCACCGATCGGTGCCTTTGCTTTGCACGGCTGTAAAGACTGGCTCAGTGCCGTGTCCCGGTCAGTCCCGGCGCCACCGCGGCGTGGCCGTCGGCCCACCAGTCATGGCAGCACGCTCCATCAGCGCATTTGTAATCAACGGGACGGCGGGCCGAGTGAGCGAATAGCGTTGGCCGGCCATCCATCAGACCCTGGCATGTACCGGCCAGGCCGCTCCGAGCTGCTTTAACCTTAACTGCTGCCCCCGTGCCATTGACTGCAGAGTGCAATAGAGGCAGGCCGGCCAACATTCATCACTGTGAAATAGATGCAAAATGGCATATGTCAGACACGGACACAAATTAGCTACTCAAGGGCTTAACTTGATCCAATTCGTGTTCGTTGCGGCCATCAGAGTCAGACGCGCGCCAGGAGTTGCGTTGGCAGGTTCCGTCCGATGGCGTAGGTGGAGTGAGATCGACGGAGTTGTGGGATACCAGCGGTGGATTCGGCTGGATTCGAGCAGTGGATTTGGGCGAATCCGCGGGTGGGATGCGGGCGGATACAACCGTCAGGGGATTCGAGATGGAGCTTATTGCGAGAAGCTGGCAGACAGGCAATCTTGACAGTGTCGACAGAATTCAAATGGTGAAATCTGCAGGGGCCTATCTGGATCCACTGTGATCCGTGGGAAATGCTCCACCTCAATGCAGGCTGGTGAGGAGTGGAAAGAGGAGGAAAATGTGGCCGGAGTGAAAGGATGACGAGAGACGGAGAGGACGACAGAGGGCGATGAATAGACGGAGAGGATAAGTGCGGGCGGAGACATGACATATGAAAAGAGAGGAGAGCTCGCCGTCTGGAAGGGTAAATCACGAAGTCATCTTATTGCCTTACCTTCAGGAGAAATACACTTATCATGCGGTCTGGAAGAGGATGAGGTAAAATTGTAAGCACCAGTAATATTGTAATATTGTAATATTGTAGTTCTGGTGGCAATACGCAGCATCGCTACACTTGCCAAATGTAGCCTTTACTTAAATTATTGTGTGGTATTATAGTATGGTTGTATTATAGTCTGATTGATGTATGAGGTATGACTGCAGGGGCGTGGGAACTATGTTCAAGTTGGGGGGGGGGGGGGGGCAGGAGGCATTCTGAAGTAGTCGATTCTTTCCATGCAACGCCCATAGGCGTAATGTTAAAATTCCAAATGTTGGGGGGCAGGGGGGGGGGGGGGGGGCGGCTGCCCCCCCCCCCCTGTTCCTACGCCTGTGTATGACTGATATGTGCTGTATGAATGAATGATACCCTGTGGAAATGAACATAATGTCCGGAACAGCCTTGGAATTTGGGCCATTTTCTGGACTTTTGGGGTCCAAATATTGTTTTCTCTTCATATTTGTTCAAGAAATTTTCTCTCTTTTCGCCTGATCTTACTGACATTGTAGTTAAAACATAATTCAATTTTCCTCAGAAGGATTTAATATCTGTTACAAATCAGGATGTTTTTACTTTCCAAATGAAATAATTAAAACAAAAATGAAAATCTTAACTTGCCTGACAATACAATTTTACTCTCCACCTATGGATTTTTACTCTCCGGGACCAGGTCATGCAATGAAAAATCCAACACTGGTCCGGAATCAAAATATATATATATCTATCGATATATCAATCTACTCACATTGTAACTACTGTATGCCTTATCACCCATCATCATAGTATCCATCATCATTTGATCCGTATGATGTGCATTAAATGACCACTACGATCGTCACTCAACACATAGTAAAATACAATACAAAAATGCGAACAAAATACATGGCGGTCCGCTCCCTCAGTCATACTACCTCCTATGTACTCAACCGACTAGTCACCAACTGGCGTGAGTCTCAGCTGCCCCAGCTGCCCTGAGCTACCCCATATCTTCCAAAGTTCATAATTCCCCCACAAAGTCCGTGACAAGCTGGCTTCCGTGGTCCTCGCTCGCCCCGTGTATTAAATTCGACCGCAGCGACCGGCCGCCCGTAATTTGTGGCTGGCACCAGAGCGGTCCGTAATTTGAGCCTGTTCCGCTAAGGTGCTCCGACTATTATGTTATTGAGGAATTAGCGTGAAACCGCCCTAAGTCAGGGAGGCGCCGCCGAACCACCGTGACGCTGGGTCGGACGACGGAGGTACTTGGAAAGGCCGAACGCCAATTCAATAAGTCCGCCATTGCTGGAACGGGCACCGTGATACAAATAATGTAATTCAGCACCGATGTCACGACAGAGACACGAACTTCTTCCCTTGATTTAGAGGTGATACATATTATATTGAACGGAATGGAAAAGGCGTCTTACAACATGTGTTAAAGCAATGTTTCAAGCCGATAAGTTTGAACGCATTTGTTATGTAACTTATTTTGCGATCTTATTTTCTGTCCACGCAGTATAAAGCTACCTGGAAGATTTGATTTGGTCTGCAGAATCCAGTACCCGTGCAGTGGATTGTCGAATTAAAATTGTGAGAAGAGGCGACCGCCGTCAGAGAACACCCGCACCAGCGAAAAGATCTGCAGAGGTCAGGACAACGTGCTATCTAAAGTACGCGCATGGGCGCAACCACCTATACGGACAGTACGGAATGTCCGTACCGTTTTGGAAGGGCGCCGAAGGCCCCCCCGGACCATTTTTGTTTTGCAATTAGCACCGCCAACAGGACAGGCACCGGTGGCGTACAGAGTATACGGTCATTCAGGGCATGACCTGGTCCTTTGGACTGGAAGCGCCCATGCAAAGCAGGCGCTCCTCCGATCAGTGACGGTACCCCTCCTGCCCGTGACGGCGCCCCTCCGGTTGTCACGGCGCCCCTCCGGCCAGTGACGGCACCCCCGGCTAGTGACGGCGCCCCTCCGATATGTGACGGCGCCCTTCCGGCCAGTGAAGGCGCCCCCTCAGGCCCAGTGAAAGCACCCCTCCGGTCAATGACGGCGCCCCTCTGGCCAGTGAAGGCGCCCCTCCGGCCAGTGGCGGCGCCCCTCTGGCCAGTGACCACGCCCCACCGGCGAGTGACAGCGCCCCTCCGGCCAGTGAAGGCCGGCCAGTGAAGGCACCCCTCCGGCCAGTGACGGCGCCCCTCCGGCTAGTATCGGCGCCCCCTCCGGTCAGTGACGGCGCCCCTCTGGCCAGTGAAGACGCCCCTCCGGCCAGTGACGGCGCCCTCCGGCCAGTGAAGGCGCCCTCCGGCCAGTGACCACGCCCCTTCGGCGAGTGACGGCGCCCATCCGACCAGTGACAGCGCCCCTCCGGCCATTGATGGCGCCCCTCCGGGCAGTGACTGCGCCCCTCCAGCGAATGACAGCGCCCCTCCGGGCTCCGACCAGTGACGGCACCCCTCCGGACAGTGACGGCGCCTCTCCCGCCAGTGGCAGCGCCCCTCCGGCGAGTGACCGGAGGGGGCGCGGTCACTGGCGGGAGCCTTTCCGGCGAGTCCCTCCGACTAGTGACTGCCCTCTCCGGCCAGTGACGGCGTTCCTCTAGCCAGTGACGGCGCCCATTTGGCTAGTGACGGCGCCCCCCTCTGGTCAGTGACGGCGCCCCTCCGGCCAGTGACGGCGTTCCTCCGGATAGTGACGGCGCCCTCCGACCAGTGACGGCGTCCCTCCGGTCAGTGACGGCGCCCCTCCGACTAGTGACTGCCATTTTCCGCCCATAACGGCGCCCCTGGCCAGTGACGGCGCCCCTCCGGCTAGTGACGCGAGAAGGGGCACCTCTCCTTCCGCACGGTGCGGAAGGAGAGGCACCCCTGCAACATTTTCGCCAATATTGATGGCGTCCCTGTCGATTGGGTGGCGCCCCTCAGGCCTCAAGGTAATGACCTGGTCCTTTGTGAATTTCTGCGCACGCCACTGACAGGCACTCCTGGGAATCGGACAATTAGCAATACTAGAAGTAAATGGCGACTTAGGAACAGGATAGGCGCCACTAGAAGCAAATGCCGCCCCCATGGAGCAGAACAGGCACCCTAAAGGACAGTAAGCAAATGCCGCCCCACGGGGTAAAACAGGCGCCCTCTAAATTGGACAAATGCTCATTGTCCATAAGCAGCTAATGCCGCCCCCCCCCCAATTGGGAAGAACAGCCGCCCACTAAGTCGGACAATGGGCCTCCTTAGAAGCAAATGCCGCCCCATGGAGGAGAAAAGGCGCCTTACCGGGCAATAAGCAAATGCCGCCCCCATGGTCTCATACACTGGCGGATCCAGAGGGGCATCAGAGGCAAATGCTCCCCCCCCCCCCACACACACACACACACACATAATTCTGGGGGAGGACATTCAATACAAGTACCCCCCCACACCACCACCACCACCACCACCGCGCGTTCCCAATTTATCGTAAAATCGTAAAAACTTTCTTTGCAGCAGTCGAAATCCAGCTATCCACAGTCAAAACTGGAAAATTTCGCGCTGCTTCGCGGAATGACACAAGTTTCGCAATTGCTTATACAAATTTGGAAAATGGGAAAAAGAATTTCATTAAGTGTCTGCCAGAGGCTCTCCTTGGCGGTAATTGCTGCCCCCAGGGCCTATTCCCTTCATACAATATTCACAAGCAGGCTACATGTTTAGCTAGTTTGCCGAGTTACGAAAAAGGCGACGCGAACGCAAAGACGAGGAGATCGGCACCCGGAAGCTGCTCCAGCGGTGCACAGCTTGCTGGACCGAAGAGCTAATAGTGGAAACAGGCCAGGACCATCTCCCCAAGCCATCTCACCTCACGGTCTGGTTCCAATATTAACATTTCGTTTTCCAGAACCTAAAATTAACATTTTCACGCCGCGAAGCGGCGTCACATCGGTAGTCATCGTCATAACGAAGCCATAGTTATCGTCATCGGTTCGTCGTAACGCTGAATTGAATGCATAGCATTTTTAGCTTATTATCCTCTACAAGGCCCACCGCCTATATTTCTGGGTTTTATCAGGCAGAACCGTACAAATAACAAGTGCATACCTACCTACTCAACATGAAAATCCACATAAAAAGGGTTGCAAAGGCTTAAATACACGTATCAAAATGGGGGTACACTTTGCCGTCATTTCAGCCGCCCCTACACTCAAAAGCCGACCCCCACCTGTTGTCAGCTAAGATAGAGTTTCTCTCCTGTATCTCCTGTGCGTAACAATACAAATTAGTAATGCGTTCAGTACAATGCCTACTGAGGGTCCTGGTCCAATCCAGCTTATCAAACGTAGACCAAGAAAAATTGTTAAAAAGGGGCCTCACAAAATAAAGTGGCCGAAATCCGTAGAGTTTTTCATATCCAGGGGTATTTTCTTCTTCTTTTTTGGGTGGGGGAGATGGGGGCCTCTCCCAGGGGCTTGCCCTCCCCCTTCTGAAGGTCTGGCTACGCCCCTGGGCCAGGACCATCTCCCCAAGCCAACTCCCACCAGGCTCATACAGATCCACAGGGACCATTTAGGCGCGGAAAAGGCGTTCTGCCTCTTGCTTTCAAACCATTTGCTCTGTTACCAGTGGCTTGTTACAGTTCGGTACATATGTATACAGTTATTATTATCACATGTAGCGCACATGTCACTCGTATTATCGCATGAGCGCTGACTCCCACCGGTCATCGGGATTTACTATCCAAGGCTAATGTAGGTATATGAAAAACTACCTTCATTTCAATAGGTTGCATCATGCCGAGATGTGCAACCAGGAAAAGGGGTTACCTGAGGCTTGGCTCCAATCACGATCTGGTTCCAATATGAAAATTCCGTTTTCCACGACATAAAATTAAAATTGTCACGCCGCTTCGCGGCGTCACATTGGTGGACATCGTCATAACGAAGCCATCGTCATCGTCTTCGGTTCGTCGTAACGCTGAATTTAACCCTATTTGTAACAGGGGGGGGGGGGGGGCGGATTCCGCCCCCTCATGTTTTTCGCAGATAACTCCGGAACGGCTGAGAGAAGGCCCATGCAATTTTGGGACTTTTCCTAGAATTGAATTCCGCATTTGGAGTCAAAATGTTGAGTTCTTAACCTGAACAGAGGCGGTTCCAGGGCACGGTTTTGGGAGGGTTCGGCGGCGATATTTGGCGACAATACGGAAATGCGAGCTTCACGGTTTCTTCCTAACTGCTTCAAGTATGAAGTAGTTACATCGGTTTACGGTGATTGTAGCAAGTGCAAGTTAGTTGATGTTAATGAAATATCATAAAAATTGCATGGCAGAGGCGGTTTCAGGGGCTTGAAAGGGGGGGGGGGGGTTCCAGGAAGTATTAAATGCTTGGCGGGAAGCCAATAGAGTGATGTAATGAGCATTTATAGCTATCAAGATGTAAAAGATAGCTTCTCCTTCCAATATTTTCATAGTTGATTACATATAGAGTTGCAGGGGCGTGTTCAGGAACATTTACATATAGAGTTGCAGGGGCGCGTTCAGGAACATGAAAAGGGGGGTGACTGGCATGGTGATGACGATATGCCAGCAATTACGGCGCAATAGACGGTTAACTTATAATGATATATGCACATATGAAGCTAGGAGAGGGAATATTTTTTTTTGCAGAGGCGCACTCAGGAATGGAAGAAAAAGGGTATATTATCGCAAGGAAACTAAGATGCATGGGCCTACAATGACATAACATACTGCAGTTTTTCGGATGAAACACGCACCACAGATGAAACACACTACGAACGATTATGAGATAATAGGCGAGTCCAGGTAGAGTAAAAAGGGGGTAAGCAATACGAATTGAAGTTGTAAGTGAAATAGTCACTGTTGACTAGTTAGTATCATAATAGGGGACAATATGTTTATCAAAAGGTCTTGCGCCTCCCCAGTTTGGATCTGGATGCGCCTATGATGAAGTACAATATGCAAAAAGGAACTATCTACGATCAGTAACTTATTTATAGTGCTGGGTAGCAACATGCCTGCGGTTAAATATTTTTTACTATTTGACCTCTCTCTTTTCACTAACCTGGCACCGCCTATGGCGAACAATATGATTTATTACTGTTTTGCCTAATGTGACAATAACATACCTTTTCATTTATAAAAAAAACATTAAAAATAGTTTTATTCCGCATTTACTTCACCCCATATTGAGTGACCTGCACACGCCTATGATTTTTGAATTTTCAAAAGTGATCGCCATGTATCAATCTCAATTCAATTTATATCGATTCCCATTGGTTGTGTTAAAATCGGTTGATAAACATGACAGCTGTGTTGGATTACATATACCACTAAAAGTTGTAGTTTTTGCCCCCCTGCTGCTCCCCTATCAAACAATTTCGATTTATTTTATTTTTTAGAAATGAAGATCGTGTTGAGGAGAACCAAACGCCGTTTCATTTTGAAAATCAGACGGGTAGATCTCGAGATCTCCGGGGGGAGCGGAATCCGCCGCCCCCCCCCCCCCCCCCCCCCCCCCCCCCCTGTTACAAATAGGGGTAGCCTGTTAGAAATAGGGTTAATGAATAACATTTTGCCTTCTGATCCTCTACAAGGCCCATCGCCTATATTTCTGGATTTTATCAGATAAACCCGTTTAAAAAAATCGCGCTGCTTGGCGGCGCTAAATAATAAGTACCTACTATGATATGAAAATCCACATTATAAAATGCTGCAAAGGCTTAAATATACACGCAGACAAAAATAGGGGCTATTTTCCCCCCATTTCAGCCGACCCCCCACTAAAAAATTATCGGCGACGCCCCTGCGAGTTGGTATGAGATAAACGCTATTATTACTTATATGGTGTATAATGTATATGCTACGGAATATTCGTTTTTGTGGGTTTTTTCTCCGAAAAAAGTGAATTTCTTAAGCTCGAATACCAAAATAAGGTGACCGGCCCAAATCCGGGGAGCAAAAAAAAAATGGGGGTACTTTTTTGCCACACAAAGAGCCCCCCCCCCCCCCCCCCCCCCCCCCCCACGGAGAGAGGCTGGATCCGCCAGTGGTCTCATATTGATTATGGGGATGGAGACATTATTTGGCAGTACTACAGTAGATTACAGGTACATACAGTACATCTAAAAAATGACACATTTGTGATATTGCGAGTTTTTTTGCGACGGTGCCCCCTTGAACGATGGCGCCCCCAACGCCAATTTGTCCGCACCACTTTTTGGACGTGGTTGCGCCCCTGAGTCCGTGTTTCCGCAACACATGCGATGTATGAAAATGTTCTTTCAGGCTGGCTGTTTTATTCGTTTACAGGCAACTGCTTAGTACCTATGTTGTGACTTTTGCTGATAAGTGGCATATCTTCCGACCGATTTGGCCCCCTCCAAATTGTAATCATATTGTAATATATAAGTCGCATGTAAGATTGTGTTACACAATGTTTGAACAACATACGAGTACATGGGTCAATACTGGCTCACTACAAGAAGTAACCTTTCTTGCGTGGCTGCCGACTTCCGTAGTTTTTGCCCCTGTTACCCCCCGTAGTTTTTGCCCCTGTTGCACCGGTAGTTTTTGTCCCATGTCTCTGATGGCAGTGTGCGGTAACCTAAACCCAATATGACTGCTTTGTGTGTATTCAAATGTTATTCATGTGTCACTTTCATTGCTAATGTAGCCTGTTATATGAATTTTTTATCTCGATACCTTGTTGGATAGGCTTTCGGGATCTGAGCTCTTCGCTACGCGGAGCTTGAGGCGTGGACCCTGACCCCTACTATTTATTCTATCACGCATTTCTTGTTCACCGACCGGAATTTAGGGTCGAAAGCTTTACTTGCTACAAAGTCTCGGCACGGTCCTCCCAGCCCACTGATCTCACCTGACTGCGGCCGCTATCACCGACAGCAGGCTATCCCATTCAAGAGGAAATAGCACGAGAAGGGGGCGCGAACCCCTATCGTTTCGAACATACCGCTGCGCCAGGGTGGCGCAGGGTGGCCCACCGCTGCCACCGCTGCACCAGGGTGGCAAGGAGCCGGACAGGCACGGTTATCAGCTGAGCTACGGGCAGGACTTGACCGGTATTTATTGCCAACAGTTGTCTGTTCCCACGGCCCTGAATTAGTAGATCACCCTGTCGTCTGAAATCACCCTCCACCAAGGACTCTCCAGGAATCCAGGCAAGCCTCAGAACATGGGCGTAACCACCACTGAGGACGGGAGGGACGCGTCCCCCCCCCCCCTCCAACATTTTCGGATTTTAACATTACGCATATGGGCGTTGCATGGAAAGAATCGACTTCCAAGTGCCTCCGCCCCCCCTCCTACTTTCGGAAGGTGGTTACGCCCATGCCTCAGAGTACATAAGTCTAATGAGTGGCAGCTGTACTCTTTTGGAGAGGCTTCAAGCTGAGGCTCTTCACTGATTGCTGAAGCTGTGACCTGGAATATCACCTGCTGTCAACCTCCTGTCAACTCTCCTGACCTGCAATACCACCTCCTGTCAACTTTCTGCTCCACAAGATTCCTTTATACCCCACGCTAACTTAAATCATCGCCTACACGGTCCCGACACGCCGTGACCTCTGCTGACCTGAGTTGAAGCGGATCTCACTGATCAGGATCCACCTGGCGCTGAAGAACAGTTGGATCTTGACAAAGCGCGCCGCACGGCCGCCAAGGTTGACGGAGATGTTACGCGTCTCGTGATTGGCCCGTACTGCCCGCGGGTAGGAGACCACCGGCGACCACTGGTACAGCTTGCCGCCGTCAGAGAAGAACACCCGCACCAGCGAAAAGATCTGCAGAGGTCAGAACAATGAGCAAATGATCTGGCGGAAACTGACGATGAAGAGCTATATAAAGCGGCATCTAGAACAGTGGGCCGATAAAAAAGGCGAACGAACTGTCAGGGTCAGGACGCGACATCGACAAACAAAAAGCGACAGTGCACACATATACAGGAACTCGCGCACTCACACACACATATGACATATGCATCCACCAACGGAGGATGGAATTGGCATCCATATGTGCTGAACTAGCGCTCAAGCTTGGGCCCATGATCATTCAAACATGGCAGCGTAAAATAATGCTGCCCCATTTACAATGTTGTCTTTGTACCTGACACGACAAGTGAACACTTCCAAAACGATATGTTGGATTGTCCTAGATTAATTCAAAATCGTAGAATGATGAGAAACATGTTTACATGTTTTTCAGAGTTCGAAGATTTCCACCGGGCCGTCGCTCGGAAAGTGGGAGGAGTTTGTGTGTGTGTGTGTGTGTGTGTGTGTGTGTGTGTGTGTGTGTGCGTGTGTGTGTGTGTGTGTGTGTGTGTGTGTGTGTGTGTGTGTGTGTGTGTGTGTGTGTGTGTGTGTGTGTGTGTGTGTGTGTGTGTGTGTGTGTGTGTGTGTGTGTGTGTGTGTGTGTGTGTGTGTGTGTGTGTGTGTGTGTGTGTGTGTGTGTGTGTGTGTGTGTGTGTGTGTGTGTGTGTGTGTGTGTGTGTGTGTGTGTGTGTGTGTGTGTGTGTGTGTGTGTGTAGGTGTGTGTGTGTGTGTGTGTGTGTGTGTGTGTGTGTGTGTGTGTGTGTGTGTGTGTGTGTGTGTGTGTGTGTGTGTGTGTGTGTGTGTGTGTGTGTGTGTGTGTGTGTGTGTGTGTGTGTGTGTGTGTGTGTGTGTGTGTGTGTGTGTGTGTGTGTGTGTGTGTGTGTGTGTGTGTGTGTGTGTGTGTGTGTGTGTGTGTGTGTGTGTGTGTGTGTGTGTGTGTGTGTGTGTGTGTGTGTGTGTGTGTGTGTGTGTGTGTGTGTGTGTGTGTGTGTGTGTGTGTGTGTGTGTGTGTGTGTGTGTGTGTGTGTGTGTGTGTGTGTGTGTGTGTGTGTGTGTGTGTGTGTGTGTGTGTGTGTGTGTGTGTGTGTGTGTGTGTGTGTGTGTGTGTGTGTGTGTGTGTGTGTGTGTGTGTGTGTGTGTGTGTGTGTGTGTGTGTGTGTGTGTGTGTGTGTGTGTGTGTGTGTGTGTGTGTGTGTGTGTGTGTGTGTGTGTGTGTGTGTGTGTGTGTGTGTGTGTGTGTGTGTGTGTGTGTGTGTGTGTGGGGGGGGGGGGGGGGGGGGGGGTAGGTGTGTGTGTGTGTGTGTGTGTGTGTGTGTGTGTGTGTGTGTGTGTGTGTGTGTGTGTGTGTGTGTGTGTGTGTGTGTGTGTGTGTGTTCAACGGATCATATTGGCACGTGAACCCCAAACGGCTGGGCCGAGTTCGACGCGGGTGATACCGGTCGATGCGGCAAAACGGGGCACAGATGATGGTACCATTTTCGGGTCAATCGATGGCACATGGCACGTGCCAAGTGCCAAAAAGTTGGCGCAAACATTTATTTTTATTTTTCGCCTCCTCAGGTCACACGGTTGGTGACACAGACTTGATACTCGCAGGTCACGTGCGGGATACAGCGGCCCAAAATCCATTAATGACTGCCGATCCTGAGGGGTGCAAAATAAACCCTCCAGGGGGTAAAACCAAATTACCATTTTGAAGGAGCGGGCCTCCGCACTCAGCTGGTGCCGGACGGCCGTGGATACTGTGCCGCATAGCAACTATGTGAAAATGCTATCACTCGCCGCCTCCGTCAAATAGGAAACGAGATTTTCAGCTAAATGCATCTAATGGGGCGTCTTGGCCCATGCTACCCTACCCATAATGTTCATGTGCATACATAAATGTGATATACCTACCCAATGTGTTTAAATGTGTTCAAATGTGTTTAAATGTGTGGATCGGTGTGTGGTGGATGTAAATAAATGTGTGGATGTGCAGTTAATATTGCAGCTACCGGTACGAGCCACCAATCAAAAGGTGTGCCTTTTCAAGACGTGTGTCAACATTGTTTTCAATTGGAAATCCAATGAAAATTGACAAACTTATAGCCAATAATATTTCGACCTAAGCGTCAATCCATCGTAAACGAAAAACAAGCTTTGTCAACATGTAATCGATATATTGCATGAACGCCAACCAGCCATCAATAAAAAAATGGGTTTTATCATGAAGAATATATTGGTAATTTGCAATTGGATATCGGTTCACAATTGACAGAGGAAATTACTTAAAACTGTAACCACACGCATAATTTATCCCTAAAGTATCTCAGTTGCAGGTGCATGTGCTTCTATTGCGGAGAATATTGTAGCTACCGGTACGAGACACCCATCAAAAGGTGTGCCTTTTCAAGTCGAGTGTCGGTATTATTTTCAATTGGAAATACAATGAAAATTGACAAAGTTATGGCCAATAATATGTATAGCTCATCACAAACTTGCCGCAATTCAGCGTAATGCAAGAACAAACAATTGTACAATCTAATCGATGTATTGCAGGTACCGAAACCAGCTACCCATCAAAACATGCATATTTTCACGAAGCATCTTTTGGTAATTTTCAATTGCAAATGGGTTCAAAATTAACCAAGTTATTTACTCAAAACCTGAAGTCACGTGTATAATAGAGGCATCATAA
This sequence comes from Chirona hameri, assembly GCA_036785665.1. NCBI lineage: Eukaryota > Metazoa > Arthropoda > Thecostraca > Balanomorpha > Balanidae > Chirona > Chirona hameri. The sequence continues at coordinate 43,267 of JAXIVJ010007148.1, forward strand.
AAGACATAAAGACATCAAAGAAAAGTGCAACAAAGAGCCTCTTGGGCCCATCCGAGGTTGCACCCCACCCCACCCCCCACCCCCCCTCCACCAGTCTCGCCCTTCAAATCACCTTACTCTACCTGCATAAAAAAGGCTAATCCCACGAGTATTTATGAACTAATCCCTTCTCTGTAAAGTATTTATCTAATCTAATTTTGAAGGAAGCAAGTGTCACTGCATCAGCGACATCCCCTGGTAGCATATTCCAATGTCCTACAACCCTTCTACTGAAAAATGACTGTCGTAGCCTAGTCCTACTTTGTTTCATAATGAGTTTATGCTGATGACCTCTACCTCGATTTTCCCTATTGAACTCAAACAAACCCTTTAAATATCCAGAATGCTGACTATTTACAAATTTGAAGACTTCAATTAGATCTCCTCTTAGCCTTCTATATATAAGTGAAAACATACCCAATTTCTTTAATCTATCTTCATAAGGTAAACTACCAAGACAATTAACCATTTTTGTTGCCCTTTTTTGAACTCTTTCTAACAACCAGCAATCTTTCTCATATGTTGGAGACCAGGCTTGTACACAATACTCCAAATGTGGTCTAACGTATGCACAATACAGTTTTGTTATTACCTTGTCACTCTTGTAGGAAACATTTCTGTTAATGGCCCCTAGCATTCTAAGTGCCTTTTTCCTAGCTTCTACAACCTGGTCTGAAGCTGAGAGTCTATTGTTTACCACGACACCTAAATCTCTTTCCTTTTCAATCTGCTCCATTTTCTGCCCACCCATTTCATACCTATGTTTACTGCTAACCCGTCCAGCGTGCATAATCTTACATTTACTCAAATTGAATTTCATCTGCCATGCTTCAGACCACTCAACTAGCTTGTTTGAATCTGATTGACACTTATCTGATTGAAAAACATCCTGATCATGTTATCCTCTAATAATCCTGACAACTTTTAGATCGTCTGCAAATTTCAAGACTTTGCTGTCTATACTGTTCTCAATTGCATTCACAAATATTATAAAAAGCAATGGGCCCAGGACTGAGCCCTGTGGTACCCCACTGAGAACCTCCTTCCATTGTGATTGGCACCCATTCAATATAACCCTTTGCTGGCGTCCTGAAAGCCACGTTTCTATCCAATCCAGAATCTTGCCCCTGATCCCATGAATTTTAAGTTGCAACCCCAGTCTTGTATGGGGGACTTTGTCAAATGCTTTACTGAAATCAAGAAAAGCTACATCTAGCTGTTTACCCTGATCAAAGCTATCTGTTGCAACATCCAAAAACTCCAGAAGATTAGTTAAACAAGAACGGCCCTTCCTAAAGCCATGCTGTGTATCCTTGATGAGTTCATTTTGCTCCAAGAATTCAACAATCTTATCTTTGATGATTGATTCAAGCACCTTGCAGACTAATGAGGTCAGACTAACTGGTCTATAGCTTTCCTCTTTACTTCTATCTCCCTTTTTATGAATAGGAACAACATTTGCTCTTTTCCAATCAAGTGGAATTCTACTATCTGCGAGTGATTTAGAAAATATTATGGCTAATGGAACCGACAACTCCCTTTCAGATTCTCTTAAAAGTCTAGCATGGATTTCATCAGGTCCTTCTGCCTTGTTAGGCCTTACTTTCTTTAGATATTCTAGAACAAGTTCACTAATTATGCCACCTAGCTCTCCTATAGTCTCCTCTGTCTCTGGCTCAGGCTGAAGTGCTGCAATACTACTCTGGTCCTCGATAGTAAAGACAGATTGAAACTGATTATTAAGCACTTCAACCATTTCACTGTCCTTGCTAACTAACACATCATCTACCTTAAATGGACCTATATTTTTGGAAACTGTACTGAACTTATAAAAACTGAAGAACTTCTTACTATCTGCATTACAATGTCTAGCTAAACCAAGTTCCTTTGCCCTTTTAGCTGCTCTGACCTTTTTCTTAACTGAATTTCTTGCATTCTGGTAGGCCTTCTGATTTATATCTAGTGAAGATCCCTTCAAAATGCCAAATGCACTTCTTTTAGCTTGTATAGCACTCCTTACTTCTGGGGTAAGCCAAACTGGTTTGCCCTTGGTTCTGTTACGTTTGTGCCTGAGGGGTATATGCCGATTCTGAATTTGGCTTAATCTAGCTTTGAAAACATTCCAGGCCTCACATGCATCTAAACCTGCCATATCAATTATGGCAGGTTTAGCCATATCAATTATGGATGTGCTTCTACTGCAGCGAACATTGCAGTTAAAGGTACGCACCACCCATCAAAAGATGTGCATTTTCAAGACGAGTGGCGGCATTATTTTCAATTGGAAATCCAATGAAAATTGACAAAGTTATGGCCAATAACATGTATGGCTTATGAACACATGATACGTTTCGGTGACGGTCGGTTCAAATAGCGAAAACGAAGTGCGGTAGGAATACTAATGACGTATACGAAACGTCATAAGATTTGGCCCTTTAAAATATGACCAAATATACCCAACGGTTTTTGCGTTGAAACTCAGCAACTAGGTCGTTTTGGAAGGAAAAATTTCAGATTTGGGGATTTTTCAGTACTACCGACAATCTGGCTATCTCGGTTAACAACTCATGTTAAAGGTGCACTATTCCCTTTAAGTAAAGGAATCTTGGTTTTGCCTTCATACATGCTTCTAAATCAGCACCATTTGTCCTCGTATATTCGGTGTAACATGAGTCACCGATTGCCAGACTTATTAGCAGCTATAGCCGGATTACCGCGTGTCGCTGTCACCAGGCTGTTTTTAGATTTGTTACGCCGCATGCATGGCGTGCATTGTAATATACGGCATGACAATTGGTAACTTGGGCGGGTAATCAGGTAACGATAAATTGGAGCCAGTTTCTCTCAGGCCAGGTCCTGGATTGAAGTTGAGTCAGTCTCGTTACTCTTCTTTAACTGAAGGGATAAAAAGTAGGGTGCCTCAGTTAATGGATGTGTGTTGATGAATGATTACTTAAGTTTGCCGGTGTGTCAAAAACTAAGATCATTCATCGTTCGTAATTATCGAATGCAAATCGTGGCATGCAGAAGCATTCTGTACGCACGCATTAAAGGAAATAGTTCACCTTTAACTTGGGGGTTTGAACTGAGATAGCAGATTTGTAGAGCAGATTGAAAAACGGGTTGTGGTGAAAGAATTACCTCGCTACGCTAAATAATTTCGACACAGGACTAGTGGGCTCCTTTTAGAAGACGCTGTTCCGTGCCTCGATCGGGGCACGAAACTTGTTTCGGGTCCCCACAACGGTTGTTTACGTTACAAGCAGCCTGCGTATATATGCCTAAAGTCCGCCGTTATTGTATGCAATAGTTTTCATATCCAAGCTACCATATGCATGACGTCATAATTGTCATTAAGTTTTGTATGGCCATGAAGGAGAAAAGAGAAACATGCCCATTTTTCGACGGATATCCATCTATCGTCCAAACAAATGCCATATTCGTTTTTTTCAGCTCGAAATACCCCGTATAGTCAAATTTCAAGACAACTTCCAAGGTGACCTATTCCCTTTAAGGACCAGAAACACAAATGTCAAGTAGTCACTAGACATTGATCCTATTGCATGTAAAATATGTAATCCATTTTAAATTTGCATGCAAACAGAATTCCAAATTGGTCAGCACTTCCATCAAACTTTAAAGTTGATGGACGCAAGGACATTGACCTACTGAATCGACCAGTGAGCTCAAGTGCCAACATGGACTAATTCGTTGCGCGCGCCCTCATAGCTCATGGCTTGCGAGTGGCTTCCGGTTGGCTTGCTTGACTTGACTTGACTTGTTTAGTTAGCTAGCAGGTGGCAGACGGACAGTGCAGCCAAGTCATATAAAGGAAGATGTCATTCTGATTCAACACTCACATGCTGCGCTAGGGTGTGAGTGTTTGTTCTGCACAAAACGGGCGTCTGTTGTGTACCTAGACGAGGTCTCGAACTTCTAACGACGCCTCTATGATGACCACTGCACATTGATTGCTTGCCTTTCGCGCAGGTCATATACCTGCATAAATGAAGCGCGAGGTTTGAAGGTAAGCGCCGTCTATCGGCACTAACACCGCGCTCGTTAATTTCGGGCTCATGTCAAGTAGGTGCTCGTTCTACCTGGAAGCATTCCGCAGCCTCGCCACCTCGGTTATTGGTCCCTGGGCGCAGTCGGCTATGTACCCAAGGCCATTGTCATCCTTTCGGCAGACAGTTTTCTCCAATGCTGATTTTGCGGATGGAGCATGGCGATGGAATTGCCGACAGGCGTTTGATGTATGTTGACAGAGGCTCGCCACGGGGCCGTCAGTGCCTGAGTGCTGTGCCGACTCAGGTAGAGGCACACTCACAAAATCGCTACACACGACCCGGGTGTTAACTCCTGCCACAGGGGTTAATTTGTAAATTTACTCATGCATGGGGCGTAATTGTTGAGGCTTCGCTATCTATACATATGACAGACACCTGCGTGGTGTGTCAGTGCCGACCACCATCGCATCGTGTGTTCAATACTCACAGTTCAGATGTTCACAGACACCTGCCCGCTGTGTTGATGTCCAATACACCTGCGTCGTGTGTCCGCTCGCCGCCAGCTGAGGTGTTCATCTACACCACCAACCTACACCCGGCTGGTGTGTAGTTGAAACACCTGCGGCGTGTGTCTGCTTGCCGCCAGCTGAGGTGTTCATCTACACCACCAACCTACACCCGACTGGTGTGTAGTTGCAGCACCTGCATCGTGTGTCCGCTCACCGCCAGCTCCGGTGTTAATCTACACCTCTTACTTACACCCTGCTGAGGTGTGGATGCCGGCGGTGCGAGTATGCGTGCATGCGCAATGCGAACACTTTTCAAACCAGGCAGCCGCGTGTTAGTTGCCGCGGCAGTGTTGTGCAGAGTGCACGTGCGTCGAACCGTTATCAGTGCTCAAGTTACCGTGAGTTGCGAAAGGCTGTCAATCGTGCGTCGCGATCGGAGTTATAAGCACCTAATTGTGAGCTGTGAGTGTGCAATTCATGCCTTCGTTTGATCTTAGAAATGTAGTCACTTGTGAATTTGTGATTACCGTTGATCCATAGTAACTATGAGTATGCATGAGTATGTTTGATGATGATTATTTTTGATGTTAATGATGATGTTCATAAATTAATCTGTTTATAATAATTCACTTTTTTGTTTAAATAAAATGGTTTCGCACGGAGATGTACCTATTATTAGTTGCTCAGATTGGGGAGGTTGGCGCGAGTGATCAGAGTCAGGTGATCAGGCTCGTAGCGCTCGTAACCCGGCGGCCCAGTTGCGAGCGCCGCTCGGCTAATGAGCGCGTCCGGCCGGCGCCGCGGCACACGTCGGTCGCCCAGTCATTGGCCAGCCGGCGCTCGTAAGGCGGCCGCCGGGTTACGAGGCCGGGCCTGGCAATGCTCGTCGCTCGGCCAATGTATTGCTTCGTCATTATAAATACGAGCTGAAATGTAATGTTTAACTAATAATATGACACACTGGCACTGATATGAGTCCAGTGGTAGACTTTGTCGTCTATTAACCATCGGCCTAAGGGAGCTTATTTCACCTTCGCCCTACAGGGGGGGGCTAACAGTTAACTTCCCCTGTTAACTTCCAAACCAAGCAACTTAAAGCAATGCGGTAAGAACCAGCATATTGCCTGTCATGAGAGGAATCTAACAGTATGCGATTTTTAGGTTTCAGGTCAACGTGTGACCTTCCAGGTCAAGTGAATGACCTCGGATTTATCACGTCCAGAACAGCGATTTTGCTCTTCAGAAAACCTCAAAATTAGAAATTGATAAATGTAAATAAAAAGGCATGTTCCTAGACCAGTTTTGGCTCAGAAATACAAAAAAAAAGTAATTATTTGTTCGTATCTTGTCTAAAAATGTCAAAAAAAGTTATTTTAAACAATTACGTCATCAGTTTCTTACACTTAGGAAGAGATCACTCAGTCAAAAATGAGGATATTGCTTTGAAATTTAGTATGAGTATTCTCCATACTCAGTTCTCTCACATATATTCCGGTTTTTATAATATCTTTGAAAATATGGGTTTTGTGGGGATTTTCCCCAAAAAATAAGTTTGTTTTTAATTTTAGGGGTCAAAACCCTTTTTTTAATCCGAGATTGCCATTTTAAAGAGAATGCCATTTTATATTTTTTTATGAATTGAGTTTGCAATTTTCTTTAAAACTCTGTTTTCTACAATTTGTCCAATATTTCTTATTTTTTTATACCAACATGACGTCATCAAAACATTATTATCTCCCAAACTGCTCAACCAATTTCAATTAAATTTGTACAGCCTACGTATAATTGTTGTAAACTCAGCTACCAATAATTTCAGTAAGATGCACTTAATGTGTCAAAGTTATTTAAGAACAACCTCAGGGGGGGGGGCTGTCAGCCCCCCGTAGGGCAGGGTTAAACATGAAACACGGCATGACAATACATTAACATAGCATGGTAACATGGCACATTACGTCGTGACATAGGACACCAATTTCCATAGTATAAGTCACATAAGACGTGAAGTTAAACAACTCTGCAATAATGTTACGTGTCAAACGCTTACGGACGCAACGCATCGCTCAGAATCGGAAAATTCGTGAATTCGATATGCCATTGCCAGACCTGGCTCATAACCCGGAGGACGAGTTGCGAACGCCGCTCAGCTAATGGGAGCGGGCGGCTGGCGCTCCGCCCGGCGTTCGTAACCCGGCGGCCGACTAGCGAGCGTCGAGCGGCTAATGCCCGCAGCCGGCCAGCGCTGCCGCACGCGTCGGTCGGCCGAAAGTGCAGTAAACCAACACCCGCAATACGCCCGGCTGAGGCGTCAATCGACACCCCCCGCATGAGTATTGCGACACCTCGACACCTCATGCAGCGGTTATCAAGGGTGTTCCGTTTAACTTATATACCCCATGCAGCAGCCAGCGATCACGGTTGTTCCGGTACACCTCCCTGAGTGCTAAACAAAACACCTTCCAGGCGACGTATTTTAGGTTGTGTGGACATCACACGGGCTAGGTGTGTTGACACCCTGCGCGGGTGTTACTTTTTTGTGAGTGTATGGGCATCACACGGTTTAGGGGTGTCGACACCCTGCGCGGGTGTTTTTTCGTGAGTGCGCAGACGTCTCTGCAGCGGCAGTCAGACCGTGCTTTGAGTCTGAGTGCGATCATTGAATCGACAGGCAGAGGCAGTCGTCAGTGCCGGCTCACCCCAGGGAAACAAACCTAGGGGAGAGTGGGGTAAGGCGGCCAGGATAGGTAAGACGGCCACCCCTTCTGTATACACATCTACATATTTAGAATCTATTGGGTTCTAACGCTTGTGCCAAAAACAAGAACTCTATGAGTACTACACTTACCACCCGTAAGGTACTTAGTCTGATTGTGGGTTACTTCGTTTACACCTCGGTTACTAAGACAAGTGTCTTGTTATGCCACCTGGGTTTTTGGTCAAGTATCATAATGGTCACCCCCTATGTGTACTTCGTCTAGTATCCAAACCCACTTAGAAGCCTTTGGGTACTAGAAGTTTTAGTACCCTATAGGTGCGCGTGCCCAAAAAAATGAGAGATCTTGGGGTACCAGCATTGAAAAGTACTTCAGGTAGTACAAAACATATTAAATAAAGGTACTTCGGGAAGTTTGAGAAGACAAAATCCGGTATTTTCACTTTAAAAGTAAAAACATGCGAGTTTAAAAGCACTCACGGCACGCGACTGAACTAAATGGGTGTCACAATGGAAAGGTTACACAATGCAGGTATTATACAATTTCGTGCTAATCATGTTGGACCTAAAAATGAAAATACTCCAGATACTCCAGCGCTTATGACATATACTCATGCTGATATGAAACACAAACAGTCACTAAATGACATGAATGTCAAATTAGGCGTCCACGACTGATTCGAATGCCTGAACCGGTCCGATGTCCGAGTGGCAATGTGTTCGTTGAGGCATTTCGCATATCTTCAGTAAAAGAACGACAACTTTGCACTGATAGTATATTATCCCAAAAAAAATCACAAGATTTGCAACACACATATAGGGAAGCAGAAACCTGAGCAATACAAAGTGTACCTTAATGTCGTCGACAGCGTCTCGATTTTCCCCGTGACACGAATCCCTGTCTACTGGCGGGCAGCGTCTCAGGATCGTTTCTCGTTGTACGGTAGAGATGTCCGCAACCGCCTAATCGGAGTTTATTGCTTTAATTGTTGAATTGATGATCACAACACATCAAAATGTCTTCATATACGATATGCAAACGTTTATGATATGCTCGCATCACTCCACCATGCACTAGTGCACCTTTCCCAAAACACTTCGTCACCAGCGAATGCAACACCACCACGACCACGTGGTAACTGAGCAAAAATGGCTGCCTCAGTGCCTCACGCGCATGCGCGGCCGCGGCCAATGGCAACTTAGTATCAATAAGGTTCTACTTATTGGGAGAAAGGTACTTCGTCTAGTATACAGGATGCTACGTCTAGGAGCCTTTGTCAAAGCAAGGTAATACACTAAGTACATGAGAGTGAAACGTAGTATATCTTTTTAAGTGGGTTCTTCAGGACGTATCTAAATGGTACTAAACACCATTGGATACTAAAATGAAATGATTGAGTACTACTTGGAGTACCCTAATCTTTAGAGGCCTATGCTAGTTTTAGCACAACTATGGAACTGAAAAATCTGAGCGTTTAACCAAGTACTTGTAAGGTTCTGATTATAGCATACCTTGGATTCTTAACAATTTTACCACCTATATGGCCCTTCATCCAGCACCTAATGGGTACTAAAATCCAATTGGATACTTCTGTAAGTATCAAGAGTTATAAATATGTATATGTGCGTAGGCTAAGCCACTAACGCTACGAGCGTAAAAAAAACATGAGGACTAGAACGTCCCTTTTCGGCCGCACGGCCCCAGCTAAGTCGGGTGAGTTTGCTCTTAGTTGTTAATTCATAATTTAGATTTTTTTCTCGAAAATAACCCTCTCGGTTGGAACTACTTCTATTATATTCTGTAAGACTTTGTGTATATCTTCTTCAAGTTAAAAACTCGACTTCAACTGTGGTAATTGCATATATACACAGTCAGTGTTGATTTGCAATGCTGGGCGAATCTTGATTCAATATGGCGTCCGATACAATTTGCTCTGAATTGTTTTGTCGAATGTGGGGTAAGATGGTCACCGTTTGCTCATGCAGGTGGCCGTCTCACCATCAGATAGTAACATAAAAATGTTTAGAAAAAAATATATCAAACATCTTGATTTGAGAGCAGCAACATTGTTGACAGGGAAAAGAGTCAGTTTAGTATTTTAGTATGCATGCAGTGTCAAGAATATATCAGTATTTCATAGTTATATTCCTAGTTTTTATCTGTCTAAGAAGAGATTCGAATTGAGCAAATTTTACCTACCTAAACAGACATGTTCTTAACAATATACTCATAATGGTTAGGTAGGAACATTCAATAACAAGAACACCGTTATTTACACTGCTACTCTGACTGCCCTTCATCACCAACTGCGCTTAAAAAGCATGACTGTCTTATTACCCCACGAGAAAAAGCCTCCTACCCCATGGGGTGGTGGGGAAAGACGGTTTTATGCAAACTTTTCGAAAATTACTAATATAAAATTTATTAACAACAAGAAGGGACTCACTTCCAGGAAAATTAAAAGATAAATGTTTGAGGTAATAGCATGCAAAACATCAGTCTCATTTGCCGTGATTAACCTGACCAAATTAGCTCCAAAGTTATGGTGGCCGTCATACCCCACTCTCCCCTATCGACTTTCGAGTACAGATGTATATTATTTGAAGTTACCGATCGTCCCAATGTGAAAATTTAAAATCGCGAGTGAACGCTGCTGTCTATAAAGATTGTCTGTCTATCGCATCTTACCTGAGCTTAAATATACAAGACCTCAGTTTAACGAAAATATTGCACAAAACAGAATAAGCGTTGAGTTTCAACCTGAAATTTATTTAACTTATCACTCACATTCCAAAGGAATAAAGCTCTATGAAATCATAACAAGCAGGAAGGTGTTGACGGTCACAACCGATTTGCATCCTTGACTGCTTTGTCCTTTGTGCCTTATAAGCAAGAGGAAGTTCTCAAGAACTTGATAGACGTTGTGGTATTTAATACTACAAAGCATTTTCCATATGTCTTATTGTTATGTTAAAGCGCAGCAAAAATATTCATAGCGGAATCCATAGTGGATTCATAGCATAGGCGTATCCAGGATTTCCCCAAGGTAGTACCCGTGGCCAGTTGTATGGGCCCCTGGAGTGTCATGACCCTTTTCCAAGACTGGGGCCCTTTTACCACCACCCTAGTGAAAACAATTTGTTGAGTTGAGGGTAAGGCAAATCATGAAAATGCTTTGTTTAGACGTGTTGGGCGCGGGGGTAAATAATGAAAATAACAAGTTCATCATAGATCCAACGTGTTTTTAAGTCGTGATTTGAAGGAAGAGAAACACATACTGAAACGGTTCTTATCTGGCTTAAAAGAGACCTCTGTGTGTTGGTTGGGCCCACCGAGGCCTCGGAAGATAGGCCTTGACGGGCCTAGCAGGGATCCCCACAGACCGGCCAAGGGCGATCTAAGGCCGACCGAGGACGCCACAGTTTGAACGAGGGTCCCTCACGCTGACCGAGCGTCCTTTCAGGCCGGTTCAGGGCCCCTTAGGCTGACTGAGTATATTTCAGACCGACGGAGAGCACTCTCAGTCCGACTGAGGTCCACCCAGGCCCACCAAAGGCTCCCTCAGGTCTATCTAAGTCCCCTTGGGGCGGCTGAGTGCACTCTTAGGCCGATCGAAGGCCCCTTCAGCCAACCGAAGAGCACTCTGACCGACCAAGGACCCCTCAGACTGATCGCAGGCTTTTTCAGGTCCATCAAAGGCCCCTCAGACCGACCGAGGGCCTCTCGGCCGGCCAATGACCCCTCAAGCCGACAGAGGGCTCCCTCAGGACGACCGAGGGCCATTTCGACTGTCCAAGGTTCATCTCAGGCCGGACAATGTCCATCTCAGGGCGACTGTGGGCCCTGCAGGCAGGCCGAAGACACCCTCATGCCGACTGAGGGCCCTCTCAAGCCGGCCGAGGGCCATCTCAGGCCGACCAAGCGCCTCCTTAGGCCATCCGAAGGCCATCCTAGGACGACCAATGGCCCTATCAGGCCGACTGAGGAGTGACGACCCTTCAGACCGACAGAAGGACCCTCAGGGCTCAGGCAGTCCGAGGGCAATCTCATGTAAACCAAGGACACCCTCAAGCCGGCCGAGGGCCATCTCAGACCGACCGAGGGCCTCTCAGGACATCCGAAGGCTATCCTAGGACGACTAAGGGGCCCTCAGACTGACTGAGTGCCCCTCAGGCTGACTGGGACCCCTCAGACCGACGGAGAGCCCTTGTGCGGACTCAGGGCCCCTCAGGTAGACCCAGGGCCCCTCATAGTAAAGGGCCCCTCAGACCGACTGAGGGGCCCCTCAGGCCGCCTGAGGGTCCCTCAGACCAACTGAGAGCCTACTTAGGCCGACTGAGGGCCCCTTAGGCTGACTGAGGGTCCCTCAGGCCGACTAAGTGCCCCTCGGACCAACAGGGCCCCTCAGGCAGACTGAGGGCCCCTTCAGGGCGACTGACGGCCCGTTCAGGGCGCCTGCGGGCTCCTCAGGCCGACTGAGGGCTCCTTCAGGCCGACTGAGGGCCCCTTCAGGGCGACTTAGGGTCCCCACGGACCGACCGATCGTCCCCCAGATCTACCGAGGGTACGTCTGGTTAGCCAAGGGCCCCTAAGACCGCTTAGCGCCCCTTAGACGAAAATAAAATGGGCCCCTCAGCTCAAGGGGTACCCACGGGTGTACAGGGTACCCCCTTGGATACGCCCTTGAATTTCATAGTGGATGCATAGTGGAATTATTTTAAGTAAAGCATTAGAAACTAAACAGCTTTAGGAGTATGGTCTCAATATTTTCAACGGTTGTAGTTGTGTGATGCCATTGGGAAAACAATGTGGTAAGATAATTGCAATTATTACTTGTGTTCCAGCAAAAGACTTGGCAAATTATGCCTAAGGTCCTAAAATGCCACAAGCTTTCACCGAGAGCAGGCTATTTTCATAATTCGCCGAGTATAATTGGTGAACGTTTTGCAAAGCGCGGAGTGGTCATAGGAACTTCAGGCTTCTGCGTAAAGGCAAAAGGTCAGGGGACCAGAGCCATGTCAAGGTTCTCCAGGTCGGCAATTTTCCAGGGCTATGTTGGTCGATACCACTGGAGCGGGTTGCCAGGCGATCTCCCAATGGCACTACAGCTCCTTATTATCAAATAACTTTCACCACGCGACCATCAGGGGATTCACTTCCCACCGCGTTTATGCCTGCACTTTGGGAACAGCATGTTTATTTCCTGCGGGATCAGTATATATGCCACCAAGCTCCGTCACATTTCTCTGCTCCACCCTTGGGATCCACATTCCACAGTCATTATGGGGAATACATATTTGCTTTAGGTTGGAATGTGAATTCAACAATCGTGTGCTGACAACTTTGTCTTTTAACCCACTTTCTTCAACATCCTTCAAGATCTTCAAAGGAACAGTTCACCTTGACAGAGTTTTTGATAGTTGGCAGTAAGCATAGGCGTACCCAGGCTTTCGCCAAGGTAGTCCCGCGGCCAGTTGTATGGGCTCCCGGAGCGTCAGGGCCCCTTTCCAAGACTGAGGGACGTTTTACCACCACCCCAGCGCAAAAATGTTGTTGAACTGGGGGTAGGGTACATAATGCAAATGCGTTGTTGAGCGCGGGGGTAAATAATGCAAATATAAAGTTCATCTCAGATCCAACAGATTTTTAAGTCGTAATTTGAAGGAAGAGAAAGACATCCTGAAGCGGTTCTTATCCGGCTTAAAAGAGACCTCTGTGTGTCTGTTGGGCCCACGGAGGCCTCGGAAGATCGGTCTTGACGGGCCTAGCAGGGATCCCCACAGACCGGCCAAGGGCGACATAAGGCCGACCGAGGACGCCACAGTTTGAACGAGGATCCCTCACGCTGACCGAGCGTCCTTTCAGGCCAGTTCAGGACTCCTTAGGCCGACTGGGGACCTTTCAGACCGGCCGATAGCATCCTCAGGACCACTGAGGTCCACTCAGGCCCTCAGTTCCCTGTGGCTCCCTCAGGTCGATCAAAGGCCCCTTGAGCCGACTGAAGGGCACTCTGACCGACCAATGACCCCTCAGACCGATCGAAGGCTTTCTCAGGTCCATCGAAGGCCCCTCAGGCCGACCGAGGGTCCCTTAGCCGGTCATGGGCCCCTAGAGCCGACCGAGGGCTCCCTCAGGACGACCTAGGGCCATTTGGACTGTATAAGGTTCATCTCAGGCCGGCAATGTCCATCTCAGGCCGGCAATGTCCATCTCAGGCCGACTGTGGGCGCATCAGGCAGACCGAGGGCACCTTCATGCCGACTGAGGGTCCTCTCAAGCCGGCCGAGAGCCATCTCAGGGCGACCAAGCGCCTCCTTAGGTCATCCGAAGGCCATCCTAGGACGCTCAATAATGGCCCCTCAGGTCGATTGAGGGGTGACGGCCCCTCAGACCGAAAGAAGGCCCCTCAGGGCTCAGGCGATCCGAGGTCAACCTCATATAAACAAAGGACACCCTCAAGCGGACCGAGGGCAATCTCAGGCCGGCCGAGGGCCCCCTAGGACCGACTTATGGTCCCCTCAGACTAACTCAGGGCGACAGAGGGACTCTAAGGCCAACTGAGGGCTACCTCAGGCAACCGAGGGCCACTAAGGCCGACTGAGGGCTACCGCAAGCCGATTGAGAGCCCCTCAGGCCGACTGAGGGACCTCTCAGGCCGACTGAGGGCCCCTTCAGGGCGACTGAGGGACCCTTCAGGCCGACTGAGGAACCCCTCAGGCCACTGAGGGTCCCTCAGGCCGACTGAGGGTCCCTCAGGCCGACTGAGGCCCCTCAGGCCGACTGAGGCCCCTCAGGCCGAAGACCCCCCCCCCCCACCCCTCAGGCCGACTGAGGGCCTACTCAGGCCGACTGAGGGCCCCTCGGACTGACAGGACCCCTCAGGGTGACTGAGCCCCCCCCCCCACACACACACACATGTGCCAACCGATCGTCCCTCAGATCGACCGAGTGTACGTCTGGCCAGCCAAGGGCCCCTAAGACCGCTTAGGACCCCTAGACAGAAATAGAATGACCCCTCAGCTCAAGGGGGTACCCGCGCGTGTCCAGATACCCCCTTGGATACGCCTTTGGCAGTAACGGGCATCTTGAGCTCAAACATACGGATATGACTTTGGTTTGGACCATAGATCTGTGGAGAAAAAAGTAAGTTTATCTTTGTATGCCACGTGACGTCATACAACACCAGTGGTTACGAGCGAGTGCGAAGCGCTCGTGAGTCCCCACTGAGTACCGGATTTTTATCACATATAAGCGGCAGATCGATATAACGCTTGGGCGACCCGACCGACCATAACGCTTTTGAGGAGCTTATATCTTCGGAATCCCGTATCCGATTGACAAGCGGTCTGCGCCATCTGATAGCCCCATTCAATCAATTATGTTATTGACATGTTTCGTCTCACGTGAGGGGTCAGCATGGCGCGTGGCACGTGCCGCGTCAGGGGTGTCAGAAAACGTTATCCTGCTATAGCTGAGAAACGGCTGGACCGATTAAAGGGAATAGGTCACCTTGGAAGTTGTCTTGAAATTTGGCTATACGGGGTATTTCGAGCTGGAAAAACGAATATGGCATTTGTTTGGACGATTGATGGATATCCGTCGAAAAATGGGTATGTTTCACTTTTCTCCTTCATGACCATAAAAAACTTCATGACAATTATGACGTCATGCATATGGTAGCTTGGATATGGAACCTATTGCACACAATAACGACGGACATTAGGCATATATGCGCAGGCTGCGTGTAACGCAAACAACCGTTGTGAGGACCAGAAACAAGTTTCGGGCGCCCGAAACTTCTTCTTCTAAAAGGTGCCCACTAGTCCTGTGGCGACATGACTTAGCGTAGCGAGGTAATTCTTACCACACCCGTTTTTCGAATTGCTCTATAAATCTGATATCTCCGTTCAAAACCCCATGTTAAAGGTGCACTATTCCCTTTAAAGGGAAATAATGACCTTTGTATTTTGTTAGCAACAATTTTTTTGGCTACCGTTATGGTATTAAAATTATGTGACCTAAATTTAATAATAAAACCTAATTATTCCCTAATGCAAAGTTGGAAGTTTGGAAAATTTGAAAAGCAAGTACACATACTTCTTAAGGAGTTCATGATCGGTATTTTCCCTCCACTATTGGAAAACGACACATCTGGCGCTTTTGTATCAATCTATTCAACGTTGTTGAATGGGCATTTTAAAAAAAACGCCGACACTAAATGGGTCGCCTTCGATGTGCATCGATGAGCTTCCGATTTTATTGCCAGTTTGTGTATTGTTTGTTACTTTTTGCGGAAAATTGTCTTTTTCAAGGTAATATAAAGCACAATGTTATAAAGCATAGTGTTATATACAGCCAGAGACAAAACTATACAAAACTCCTAATGTTGAAAATAAATGAAGCAATTTGGAAAAATTGAGGGTCGCAACCACTAACTAGGCCGCCGTTATATGCATCAGTTAACTGCTAAATTGGTTACCTTTTTATTCAATGGATGTTAATTGTAGAGGATCGTCGGGCATATAATCACAACAAGCAGAACGCAAAATATATTTTCCACTCCATTGCGTAAAAAAGCAATACGGGAAAAGCCCGCTGTTTGATGAAGACCAAAAGTACCTACTTGCAAGTACCGGTCGTTAAAAGTGTGGAACGCTTATCAAGTTTAACTTGAAATATCTTTCGGTAGGAAAGTTTTTATGCAAAATGTGATGAATTTACAATATGTGTTGGTCTCGTCTGTCGATTTCAAGTAATATCTCCATTTTTGTGGGAAAAGGTCATTATTTCCCTTTAAGCTGAAATTTGGTGTGGAGTTTGAGATCATACTACTGGCAATGTCGCGCAAGTCAAACTCTGGGTCACACTGCACATGCGCACGTGCACACCCCTGTTCCGTAACTCAGATACGGCTGGAACGATTAAGCTGAAATTTGGTGTGTGGTTTAAACAAGTTGAATTAGGCAAATAATATAAAACTAATCAGTTTCAGCGCAAAAAGGCAAATCTCAATATGTGGATTTGCCTCAATGAATGGAGTTTAGATGACAGTAGACCAATTTCCTTACTATCGGGTTTCTACGGGCTCGCTCGTCCTTCGCCGATTAGCCCGCACCCCGCTGGGGGGGGGGGGGGTAAATCCCCCCCCCCCCCCCCCCTCCACCTCCCCTCCCGAATTTTCTCAATAACTTGACAACTATGAGCGATAGCGACGTCAAACTCGCAGTACCTTATTCTGCATCAATTCTACGTTTTTGCAAATATTTCACTGAAATTGAGGCAGTACCATGGAAGATAAAGACGTTTTAATGACGTCGTGTCATACCATTTTTTGGTGAAAAAACGATAAATGTTTGAAAATTAGTAGAAAGTTGAGTTTTAATGCAAATTGCAAATAAAAACGTAAAAAAAATAAAAAAGATTGTCTTTAAAATGGTTATCTCGGATTTGCAAAATTTCAGGTTTTTAAAAAGCGTCTTTTTTTAGGCAAAATTTACGCTAAATCATTTAAAAATAGATATTTAAAAAACCGGAAGAAATGTTAAAGAACCAAGTATGGACGATACTTAAACAAAAATTCAAAGAAATATCTTTATTTTTGACTGAGTTATGACTCCCTATGTATAAGTAACTAATTATGTCATTTTTTGAAGTTACGTTTTTTTGGCTTTTAGTGACCAGATCAGACAAATAAATACCACTGCTATATTTCTGAGACAAAGCTGGTCTAGAAAAATGTTTTTTTGTATTTTGATTACTCGATTTCAAATTTTGTCCTTATTGTAACCTGACCTTGACCTGAGGGCCATTATATGGAGTCAGGTTGTAAAAATGGTTGCGACTATCAAATTATACGTGTAAAATAACCCATATAACATGTGTCGCATGACTTTCGTAGACCCGTGACCTTTTGTGACCTGACCTTGACCTTGATCTTTGCTTACAATTTCACTTTCGCTTATACGGGAGATGCATTATGCCTTTGGGAACACCCTGTGAGATAATAGTCGCAATCTAAGGCTTTGGATGGAAAGTATGTCCCAAAAACTTAAATACCTCAATCTTGAACTTTGACCTGATCGTGACCTGACATGTGGTTTTTGTTTACAAATTTCGGGTGTGCATTATATTCATCGCCTTGAGAGCTTTCGATCATCGTCTTGCGTGTCCCGCTGCGGTCATTGGTTCCGAAGATACGAGGGGGGGGGGGGTAAAATTTACCCCCCCCCCCCCAGCGGGGCGCGTTCGGCAGGCGATCCCAGCGGGGCGGCATCTTACTGGTTAGGTGTTTATAATGATTGATATGCCTTTGGCATTCAGTTTTATTATCAAGCATACACGGAACTCCTTGTTTTGGATCCATTAACATTTCAATATTTCGTCGAAGACATCCACTCTACTAAAAAGTTATGTGCAGTGCTATTGCTGCCTCGTAGGCTATTTGACGACACTTAAAGCAGCTGTATTCGTAAGCGTCGCACCTTTTCAGAAAGACAAAGCATTAACAGTACATGTTAAGTCTATCGTTGGCATCCTTGCCTTTGAAGTACCAGCCGGGTGTGGCCACGAAATAACTCCCGTATTTCTCACACCATGACCCGAAATGGAAACTTGATGCCCTCAAGTCTGCCTCTGTGCAAACTATAACGATATGTTCTTGTGATTTGTACTGTGGCGGCTTGTTTTAAGTCATTGAACAGTTGGTGTGAGTGCTTGAAGTGACTGGCCGCACTTGCTGACACGGTGATTCGCAATAGTAGAATGCTGCAGACGAGGGGAGCTAGACTCAGATACCTCGTTTGCACTAGTTTATTGTATATTATCGTAAATTTGCGATGCCTCTCTTTTCAGAAAAATACTATTGTATGACCCGCTTAGTTTTTACCAAGTCAACCGCAGGTCCTATAGTCAATTTACAGCCCCACCAACGCAGCCGCCCGGCTCCAGCTCCCTTCAAAACATGCTCAGTATTCCACTGTATCATCAGTTAAGCCACCCTTAAATTACGGAACGGTACAAATTTCAAGCAAATTCATCGCAGATCAATACTGCAAAATTCGTTTTCTAGTTCAGTGCAGCGTTCTGTAGACATGTAACAGTGGAAACCTCACCTGAATTCCGCGACTGTAGTGCACGTTCGTGAAGAGGGAAACCAGCGAGAAGTTCCTCACTGCATCGAATTCGAACGTGATCTCTATCGGATATTGCTGAGAAGCGTTGTTCGCCCAGCCCACCCATTCGTAGCCTGAAACAAAGTTAGACACAGCCGCTAAAACATCGACACAGGTGTATGTAACCCTTTGAAAGCTTAATTTGATTACAAGTTTCCAGAGTGCCTAACTTCGCCGTTAGACAGAGTTTCTTTACATTGTCGTCTTCATGTACTCTCGTCACGTGTTAGGGCGGATTTGGTGTTCACTGTTTGGAAGAGGTTTTCTTTGTTTTCCTCTTCAGCCGAATGGTATGGGTGCTCCATGTTGAATTCACGATACAAAAAGGGAAATGCTAATCGATATAAGATACCTAAGGCTTCCGCTGAGGTTAGACATGATTCATAATAAGGAAATATCTAAGTACTTCATCATGAAAAGTATGTTTCGCCTCAAAGGAAATTACGTTATAATATTTAGTCTCTGAGGCTTCATCTCAATCATGAAGCCCTATTATGTTTATATATATATATATATATATATATATATATATATATATATATATATATATATATATATATATATATATATATATATATATATATATATATATATATATATATATATATATATATATATATATATATATATATAT
>JAXIVJ010007149.1:0-5000 GCA_036785665.1 Chirona hameri
ATACATACATACATACATACATACATACATACATACATACATACATACATACATACATACATACATACATACATACATACATACATACATACATACATACATACATACATACATACATACATACATACATACATACATACATACATACATACATACATACATACATACATACATACATACATACATACATACATACATACATACATACATACATACATACATACATACATACATACATACATACATACATACATACATACATACATTCATACATTCATACATACATACATACATACATACATACATACATACATACATACATACATACATACATACATACATACATACATACATACATACATGCATGCATGCATGCATGCATGCATGCATGCATGCATGCATGCATACAGACAGACAGCCAGACAGCCAGACAGCCAGACAGCCAGACAGCCAGACAGCCAGACAGCCAGACAGCCAGACAGCCAGACAGCCAGACAGCCAGACAGCCAGACAGCCAGACAGCCAGACAGCCAGACAGCCAGACAGCCAGACAGCCAGACAGCCAGACAGCCAGACAGCCAGACAGCCAGACAGCCAGACAGCCAGACAGCCAGACAGCCAGACAGCCAGCCAGCCAGCCAGCCAGCCAGCCAGCCAGACAGACAGACAGCCAGCCAGCCAGCCAGCCAGCCAGCCAGCCAGCCAGCCAGCCAGCCAGCCAGCCAGCCAGCCAGCCAGCCAGCCAGCCAGCCAGCCAGCCAGCCAGCCAGCCAGCCAGCCAGCCAGCCAGCCAGCCAGCCAGCCAGCCAGCCAGCCAGCCAGCCAGCCAGCCAGCCAGCCAGCCAGCCAGGCAGCCAGGCAGCCAGGCAGCCAGGCAGCCAGGCAGCCAGGCAGCCAGGCAGCCAGGCAGCCAGGCAGCCAGGCAGCCAGGCAGCCAGGCAGCCAGGCAGCCAGGCAGCCAGGCAGCCAGGCAGCCAGGCAGCCAGGCAGCCAGGCAGCCAGGCAGCCAGGCAGCCAGGCAGCCAGGCAGCCAGGCAGGCTGGCAGGCTGGCAGGCAGGCAGGCAGGCAGGCAGGCAGGCAGACAGGCAGACAGGCAGACAGGCAGACAGGCAGACAGGCAGACAGGCAGACAGGCAGACAGGCAGGCAGACAGACAGGCAGACAGACAGGCAGACAGACAGGCAGACAGACAGGCAGACAGACAGGCAGACAGACAGGCAGACAGACAGACAGGCAGGCAGACAGGCAGACAGGCAGACAGACAGGCAGACAGACAGACAGGCAGACAGGCAGGGAGGCAGGCAGGGAGGCAGACAGGGAGGCAGACAGGCAGGGAGGCAGACAGGGAGGCAGACAGGCAGGGAGGCAGACAGGCAGGGAGGCAGACAGGCAGGGAGGCAGACAGGCAGGGAGGCAGACAGGCAGGGAGGCAGACAGGCAGGGAGGCAGACAGGCAGGGAGGCAGACAGGCAGGGAGGCAGACAGGCAGGGAGGCAGACAGGCAGGGAGGCAGACAGGCAGGGAGGCAGACAGGCAGGGAGGCAGACAGGCAGGGAGGCAGACAGGCAGGGAGGCAGACAGGCAGGGAGGCAGACAGGCAGGGAGGCAGACAGGCAGGGAGGCAGACAGGCAGGGAGGCAGACAGGCAGGGAGGCAGACAGGCAGACAGGCAGGCAGGCAGACAGGCAGGCAGGCAGACAGGCAGGCAGGCAGACAGGCAGGCAGGCAGACAGGCAGGCAGGCAGACAGGCAGGCAGGCAGACAGGCAGGCAGGCAGACAGGCAGGCAGGCAGACAGGCAGGCAGGCAGACAGGCAGGCAGGCAGACAGGCAGGCAGGCAGACAGGCAGGCAGGCAGACAGGCAGACAGGCAGGCAGGCAGGCAGGCAGGCAGACAGGCAGGCAGGCAGACAGGCAGGCAGGCAGACAGGCAGGCAGGCAGACAGGCGGGCAGGCAGACAGGCAGGCAGGCAGACAGGCAGGCAGGCAGACAGGCAGGCAGGCAGACAGGCAGGCAGGCAGGCAGACAGGCAGGCAGGCAGACAGGCAGGCAGGCAGACAGGCAGGCAGGCAGACAGGCAGGCAGGCAGACAGGCAGGCAGGCAGACAGGCAGGCAGGCAGACAGGCAGACAGGCAGACAGGCAGACAGGCAGACAGGCAGACAGGCAGACAGGCAGACAGGCAGACAGGCAGACAGGCAGGCAGACAGGCAGGCAGACAGGCAGACAGGCAGACAGGCAGACAGGCAGACAGGCAGACAGGCAGGCAGACAGGCAGACAGGCAGACAGGCAGACAGGCAGACAGGCAGGCAGACAGGCAGACAGGCAGACAGGCAGACAGGCAGACAGGCAGACAGGCAGACAGGCAGACAGGCAGACAGGCAGGCAGGCAGGCAGGCAGGCAGGCAGGCAGGCAGGCAGACAGGCAGGCAGGCAGACAGGCAGACAGGCAGACAGGCAGACAGGCAGACAGGCAGACAGGCAGACAGGCAGACAGGCAGACAGGCAGACAGGCAGACAGGCAGACAGGCAGACAGGCAGACAGGCAGACAGGCAGACAGGCAGACAGGCAGACAGGCAGACAGGCAGACAGGCAGACAGGCAGACAGGCAGACAGGCAGACAGGCAGACAGGCAGACAGGCAGACAGGCAGACAGGCAGACAGGCAGACAGGCAGACAGGCAGACAGGCAGGCATACGTGCATACGTGCATACGTGCATACGTGCATACGTGCATACGTGCAGACGTGCAGACGCGCAGACGCGCAGACGCGCAGACGCGCAGACGCGCAGACGCGCAGACGCGCAGACGCGCAGACGCACAGACGCACAGACGCACAGACGCACAGACGCACAGACGCACAGACGCACAGACGCACAGACGCACAGACGCACAGACGCACAGACGCACAGACGCACAGACGCACAGACGCACAGACGCACAGACGCACAGACGCACAGACGCACAGACGCACAGACGCACAGACGCACAGACGCACAGACGCACAGACGCACAGACGCACAGACGCACAGACGCACAGACGCACAGACGCACAGACGCACAGACGCACAGACGCACAGACGCACAGACGCACAGACGCACAGACGCACAGCCGCACAGACGCACAGACGCACAGACGCACAGACGCACATACATACATACATACATACATACATACATACATACATACATACATACATACATACATACATACATACATACATACATACATACATTTAGATGGTTCCGATTCATCCTCCCTCGAGCTGCAGTCGGCACGGAGTGGTACTCCCGAGCCATGTCAACAAACCACTCTGTGAGTAAGCTATGCTCGGCTATGGGGTTTGAGTTTGTCGACCTATGGGATAAGTTTTATGGCAGCGACGTGTACTACATGAGGGATGGTTTGCATTTATCGGATGAGGGGGCGACAGTACTGGGGGCTGCATACGCAAGGGTGATTCAGGGAAACTAGATGAGAGGGGGGTCAGAAGACACAGGTAAAGGGCATCGAGAAGTAGGCAATGGTGAAGGTTCAAATCATAACTGTAGCAGTAGTAGCAGTGGTAGAGAGACACCTAAATGTAATATTGGATGTATAATGTTAAATGCACAGAGCATTAGATCAAAATTTGATGAGTTCAGATTCTATGTTGGTATTAAAAAACCGGATATTATTTGTGTAACAGAAACATGGGTTAGTGAGGAATTTTGTGGTGATAGGCTACAGGACTTCGAACTACTAGGCTACACCATGTTTTCGTACTGCAGGAAATCACGGCAGGGTGGCGGGGTGTTTCTATACGTCAACAGTTTGTACGGTGCTACGAGGGTTGATGATCCATTAAAAGCGAAGGACGTAGAATCAATTTGGATAGACGTTAAAATTGGTGCAGGTAATAGGGATAACTTAAGAATAGGAGCATTCTACAGACCAGGTAATCTTTTGAAAATGCCTCAAGTTGAAGCAGACCGAGTGATCTGCGAGGAAATTCGTAAAATTTTAAAACACATTGTCTGATCATGGGGGATTTCAATTTACGAGGGTATGAAGGCAGGGCAGAGACCAACGAGTGTGATGTTTAGGCAACTTTTTGAAGAGGAACTTTTTATGCATCAGTTTGTCACTGAACCAACTAGATTATGTTCAATTCTTGACCTAGTCTTCTCTGGCAACAGAGAACTAGTGAGTGATGTAACCATCGGTGAGGGACTCGGTAAAAGCGATCATAGTATAGTAAACTTTAATATCTCATCTAATGTTAAGCTCAAAGATAATCTCCTTCTGGTTCCAAATTTTAATCAAGCAGACTTTGACAAAATGAGAAATGAACTTGCCCGGATAGATTGGAACAGTGAGTTTGCAAGATTAGATGCATATGAATCCTGGAATTCTTTTAAGACTATATTGAAAGCAGTTCAGAGTAGACACATACCATTTAAGTATAAACGTAATAGAAAAAACGATAGACCTCCCTGGCTTACACCAGAAGTTAGAAATGCCATCAAAACGAAAAGAGCTGCATTTAAGAAAATG
This sequence comes from Chirona hameri, assembly GCA_036785665.1. Taxonomy (NCBI): domain Eukaryota; kingdom Metazoa; phylum Arthropoda; class Thecostraca; order Balanomorpha; family Balanidae; genus Chirona; species Chirona hameri. Next base: position 4,540 of record JAXIVJ010007149.1, read on the forward strand.
AAGGGATCACCAATTGAGTCAAATAAGAGAAGTTACCAAAAAAGTAGGGACGAGGTTAAGAGAAGAATCAGGGCAGCAAAAAGAGCAAAGGAAATAGACTTGGCAAGGAACTGCATTGCCGACAGTAAGATATTTTTTAGTTTTTACAAAATGAATAACGTTTCAAAAAGTATTGGTCCACTTAAAGTAAATGATATGTTGGTAAGTAAAGATAACGAAATGGTGGAATTGTTGAGTAATCAGTTCAGTTCCGTTTTTACAATCGAGGACCAAAGTGGTATCGCATTACTTCATCCTCCGCCAGTAACGGAGGATACTTTGGGAGAGCTGGGCAATATAAGTAGTGATTTAGTTAGAGCATATTTAAAAAAGATAAAACCTAATAAGGCGGAGGGACCAGATACTATATATGCAAGGGTTTTAACAGAATGTGGAAGAGAGATATCTGTTCCATTGGCTAT